>VYZV01009254.1:13630-29137 GCA_013401275.1 Pandion haliaetus
GTTGAGCCTGTCTTTTGCCCGTGCCCATAAGTGGGGAGTGATCCCTCCCAGTCCTTGTCTCGACCCACAAGCCTGCCTTTGGATTTTCTCCTCATCCCAACGTGGCCAGGCACAGGGGTGGGGGGGGTGAGTGAGCGGCTTCGTGGTGCTTTGTTACTGGCTGAGCTGAAACCACGACACACTATCACCCAAATCAGTGAGATTTGTCAGTCAAGTACAAGGACTGAATCATCAAACTCTTAAAATAACATTTTTACTACCTAAGTCAAATATAAAGTTAGCATCTAGAGTTTGAATCTTCTTTCATTAAACTACATTATTGATCAGATACATATAGGTGCTGCAAGGTGAAATAAGCTCTTAAATCCATACCAACTGGTAAGAGTCTCACCATCTCATAAGAAACTAATGTTGGTGAGTAGAACTTGTGGATTTTCACCTGGCAATATACCCCAAATTATGATTAGCAGTGAACCCAAGGCCCGTTTTTCTCTGAATTAAGTTACTGGGAATCAAATTGATTGCACACACCCTGCACCACCCCTTGCAGTATTCCAAGCCACACACAATCACAGTTTGGATCTGAATAAAATCTGCTCTGTTGTCTAGCTCTAGAACTATTTATTGTCAATACATTTCAAGGGAAGTCTTTATATAATTTCTTTTAAAAACAGAGTTAACCAAGGTGCTGCGGGTTCTGGGAATACAGTGCTTGCATTTTTGGTGAAAATTTTTATTTGACCCAAACCAGTTTTAAACACAGCTCTTCAACCTTACATGGCTAAAAGTCAAGTATTAATGCTGATGTTTCAGCCTACATTCTGTGGAACCACTTATATAGTAACAGCACCATCAAAAGTACTATTACATACAGGTATCTCTTTTAAAAAAACAAACCAAAACAAAAACTATGCTACTATTACATACAGGTATCTCTTTTAAAAAAACAAACCAAAACAAAAACTATGCAAACAACTCAACCAACAACCAAAACCAACAACCCCCCGAAATGGAAATAGATTCACCCAACAGCAGAACTTATGAGCTGAAGAATGCCGAAATGACCATTCAATGCTGAAAACAAAATTTGAGAAACTAAACCTATAATCTGTTTGGGACTCTCTGACACTCTTCTCATTCTTTCAAGTTTTGCAAAGTACACAAGTAAAGCTGGAATTTTATTTTCCATTGCACATGCAAGTCTCAGGTCACAACATTCAGTCATTACCTACTAGCCAAAGCAGTCCTCTAGAACAAAACCAGCATAACTGTATACCAGGCTTGCATTTTAGTTATATCCAATCCCTTAATAATCATTACTGTGCTGCTTAAATAATGTTATATAGGTTCTAGGTAGGATCTTCCAAGACACAGAATTTAAATGTTCTATGACAATTGATATAAATGCCACTAAAATGCAAATGCATAAATTTTGCAAGAAGCTCCAGATTCCCATGCTACACCAAACAGTGAGATATGTATGCAAAATTACACCGTTCCTCTACTGTAATACATAACTGATTTTAAGTCAAGGTTTGTTTTCTCTTCTACTGCCCCAAAATGCATACCTAATATTACAATTCATAACGTCCCCAAAAATCACAGAAAGGGCATCAGAAGAGAATGGAATCTTAAACTCCATTTTTATCCTGCTAACAGAGAAACATGTTTTTCCTTTGCTAAGTGACAGAGGTATTGAGCTAAACTTGAATACATTACGTGTGTGGAAAAAGCAGGGCCTGAACCAATCAGGTTAGAGTTATATTTAAATTAAAAAAAAAGAAAATTAATACCTTTCCATGCTATATAAACACATTTCACAGAGTCTCAGATGCAAGTTTTTGCTGTATTCCCATCTAAAAAAGCTGAATGCAACCTGGTTATTCAGACTCAGGGAGACAATTATTGAGTTCAGGTCTAGATTCAGATGACAGCCTTTGCTAGACTGTCATGGGAGGTAGCATCTACTTTGGGTAACTTGCTATGCTTGAAGAGAGGTATGAACATAAACAGACTGATACCCCAAACTCAGAGCAACTAGAATCTATGGGAGGAAAAGAAGCATGTGTGAATTATTGCCTGTTTTGTTAACTAGGGCATGGGGAGAAGGTTGCTTGCTCTGTTTATTGTTCCAATGCACTTGGCACAACATTGCAATTGCTACATATCTATTATAACTTCTTTCTTGTCTGGAAGAAAAGAATCTTTTAATTTATAATAATTTACTGTTTGTTTAAGATTGAGAAATGTGAAGTCATATGCTAGCAGCTACACTGACTAAGCACTTAGCATCAAGTTAAAAATAAACACCAGTCTGATTAAAGGAAAGAGAAGGAAAACATGGAATAGTTGCTGCATATCCTTAAATCTTTCCTTGAAAAAAAATCCAGACACAGAGTTCAACAGAAGTGTACAATGCCTTTTTGAGGTAAGAGTCAGAGAAACTGTAGATAAAATACACTTAAAGAAAACTGTAAAAATGTTTTGCTCTCCACTGCTAGCAAGATGCTCCAGAAGAGCTTTGACTGCCCTGTTGCAGTCAAACTGTAGTCAAACTTTATGCATCCACATTAAGGACAGAAAAGAAAAAAAAAAAAACCCAAGAAAAACCACCCCCAAAAAACACAAACCCAGAAACAAAACCAAAATAAAATAACCCAACACTTGGAAATTTTAATAAGGGTGTAACAACATAATAGACCTGCAGGGAAAGTATAGGTATTGAGAAAATATTATCAGAATTAAGCTATAGTAACCGTAAAGGGGATCGGCAAACCTTCCAGGACTATGTAACAAAAGGATGATAGTGATAATCCAACGGGTGGCACTGTTTCCCCTACAACTGCATTGAACTAATGTCCTGGCGTTACTGAAGAAACATGGGAAAATGGAAAGACTGTTCAACATTAGAGAGGAAGGCTACAATTAATACATCCACAACAGTGAGTAATGTAAGGGCTGTAGAGCAGTAACTTCAATCTCTCATTACCCTCTAACGTCTGAATGTTCTGTGAAACACAAACCAGAACTCACTGAAGTTTCAAAGGCAAAGTCTTGCCTAATACTGAACTATCCAAACAACATTAATACAAAATAGCATAGAACTCAAGAAGTAAAGCAGGAAATAAAAAAGGAATAGTTGTCTATTGTTATAGTCCTCTCAATGTTAACTATTAAAATAAGAAGTACACAGTGAAAAGAAAAAAACTTTCAGGAATCCTGTAACCCCTAACACTTCAAGGCACCAGAGAGTCCTTATTTGTTTTCTGATGACAATCTGTTGTGTATTTTTCTTCAGAAATGTCTGTCTGAAACTCTTATTATTCTAAGGTTAAGTTTTTTCAAACCCAAGCCTACTGTACTGTGTAAAAGATATTAAGTTGTTCATTATTAATATATTTAGAATTTAACTTAATTTTAATTTCTATATCCATACAGTAAATTCTGTTAGTGAGGTACTCAGCTTTTTCATACAATGCTTTAAAATAAACCTCTATTAACTTTTATATTTCAAATTACTTAAGGAGAATACAAATTATTTCTTATGACCACAAAGTTACATCCTCAAGGATCTACTGATTTTGGAACACTAAAGTTTGTATTAGTAAGAATTCAATAGCTTTAGGTTTCGACCTAATTTGAATGAAAATTTCCATACTTTAAATATAAAAACCAAACTTCCTTTAACCATAAAAATGGAAATCAATTGTATTTCTTTCATAGACAAACAGAATTTACTTGTCTGGATTTGTTAGGAATTAAAACCTGCATTTCAAAGGACACACCAGCTGCAAGTTACATTTCAGAAGTAGGAATTACTTCCTCCTTACTGGACAATCCCAATATTACTTTGCAGACTCTAGGATATGCACCAGCATCTGTGCAATTATTGCAGTTTAACAAAAGTAAGATTTGAGCAAGCCTAGACCACAGACGAGCCAAAATGGCTTGCTTAATTGATGTCTCATTAACTGATACCCCATATGCAAACAAAAAAATTCAGAAAGCATTCCATGTAGGCAAAGCCACAAGTGGTAAGAAATCATGCACTGCAGCTGATATAAACAGCTGAGCAATTAATATCTCTTAGGTAACTACAAATACAAATGAAATAAGTGCTATTTACTATAAAGCAATATAAATTCTTGCTCTAAAAATCACTGTTCTCCAGTAATTTTTTTTGGTAGCAATTACTTCACTGAGATGTTTTTATTAATTTTACCTTTGGACATATCACAGTGAACTAAAGCAGCATGATGTTAAATCATACGATTTTTATTAGTTCATCCAACAAAATGGTCTTCAGAACTTTGTGATTTGTCAAGACAAATAAAATATATATATATTTTTATAGCAATCAATAGTAAATTTCTGTTTAGAGACTTTTTTCCCACTATACCCCGATACCCAGGAGTAAAGTAGGAGTGACGATCTCTAAAATCCATTAGCAGGACCTAGTACCATGCTCTGGATGCAGCTGTACACGGACTTTTCTCTGGGCTTAAACACATTGCCCTGCCTCCAGTCCTTCTGCCTCTGTTTCTTTACCTGGTCCCTCCCAGGCCAACGTATAACTAAAACAATGAAGGCAAAAGTACAAAATTCCTGGGTGCCATTAGAAGGTCATTCTACCTCATTCAGGTTTGTGAGATCATATTTCTTATTGATGAAACGTTGTCTTACTATCTTCCAGAAAAACTGCGTACTATGTCAGCTTCTCTTTAAAGAAAACTATCTAACCACGTGCCAGTAGCAGTGAGCCACCTTACAAGAGCAAACCAGGAAATGCAAACAAATGAGGGCTGAAGTGGGTGAATAGGAGGAGAAAGATAAAGTGATAAAATAAAGAAAAGACAAAATAAGATTCCAGCTTGTTTCTACCAGCAATAAATAATAAATGAAAAGTTCAAACAAGGATTCTAAGAAACTGGGAAATTTTCTGTTGTTTACCTTTTATCCACAAATATAGGGAAACAGATTTTGCAGCAGTTAATATACTCCCTGTATAAGAGCCATGCTTGATTGAACATAATACTATGAAGAAGAAGCAGTGATATATACATTGGTTCTCAAGAGAGTACAGGCAAAGTGCAAATTCTACAGTCAGTACCTGCTGTTGACAACAGGATATATGCTAACAGCTATGAATCTTAAGGGATGTGTCTGCTGGGTAGTGTGCTAGCTAGTAAATTTGTCTCTGTGACATATTGATCCCGCCATTTTGCATGCAGGAGAGGCAGGTGGTGCAGGGAAAAAAAAACNNCAGGTGGTGCAGGGAAAAAAAAACCAAAACCCACACATTTCTACTATTTCTTCCATGCTTTGAATGTCAGCTAGGATTTAACATGCAATTCTAGAAGGAACTAAGCACCAAGCTAGACAGTGAGCAACCCCATCTTTCAGGGAAGTCAGAAAAGGTTCAAGAGCACACAAGTTTGAAGAGCCTTTACTAATTCTTAGATTTGAGCCTGAAGCAATTAAAGTACTAATTCCAAACTTTGCAACTTTGATAGCCACATTAAAAACTTCTCAGAAACCCAGACTTGAAAATGTTTGCATGCAAGTTATTTCCTTTCAAATAAATTTTTTTGCTTTTTGCTTTTGTTTACCTTTATGACACAAGGAGTTAACTAAAAAGTTAATTACCTATTAAATTCTACAGTAGCTAAATTAGTCACCAACATGCATTAAAAAGAGTACTGAGAACTTTGGCAGCTTTATGAGGTTCTTCGCTATATAAATTTTCCCCTTCAGCAAAGCTCATCCAGACTTACTGTTTACCAAGAAAAGTCAAAGTTTATCCAAAAGAGGAGGTGAAGGGGAGTGAGAAATGATGATTTGGTAAAACAATAGGCAGTAAGGTATCAGTGAAATTCTCTAGGAAAATTCATAGCAAGGATTTTGTTTTAAAAATAAAAAGCAGCATTAAGGTGGGTCAGCATGAGCTCTGGATGATGATCATGAGCAATCAGAAGACTTGGTTATTATCTGTAGTTCTGCCACTCATGTGGTGTATGACCTAAAGCATATTACTTGACCTCCCCAGGCTTCTGATTCTCCATCTTGCTTTCATTTGGCAAGGATACTGCATGACAACAGCTGTCTTTCATTACAGGTGTTTGCAATGGACCTAGCACAGCTGAGACCTCTACTGCTGCCACAATAGTAATAAAAAGCCTGAGTAGGACACTATGTAACAGTGTCAGCATTATCTATGAGAGCAAAGGGACTTTATTTATTAAAGGATTTTATTTAAACAGAAAGACATCAATATCTCTAAGATAAACTTCTTGTTTCTCTTTCTGGAATTACATTTTTGGTCCCATTAAGCCACTACCCAGTATAGTAGGGTTTTAATTTATTACTGAAACTAAAATTATGTATTTATCGTAAATATATATTGAAAAATACACTTCATATTTAATGTATCTCTTTTTACTGATTTGTGTAACAGTGATAAGAAATATAGAAACAAAATTGCTGGGACAGAAAACAGATGCAGCAGATACAGAAGAGTTACCAAAATTAGCCATACATTCAGTTTCCACACACTGAACTTATGCATCAGAACAGTAATTTAAGTATTATCTGACAGGTACAGGTAAGATGCATGGTACAGGCCTGAATCACTGTGAGTTTGCCTAACTATTCATAACTGTAGTAAGTAATTAAAGTAACAGGTCACTGGGAGTAGAGTGAGTCAGACATCTCTGAATAAAACCACACAAAACAGAATTAGCAAATTCAGCCTGTCTGCCATCAGCTACATTTTATTCTCTCTCCAGTAAAAGATTCAACTTTCTTACACACGCTTTAACAGACTACCTCTCATTTGAGAAGGCTGCTTGAAATTAAGAAGAGTTTTTCTTATTAAAGGGATGCTGTGGGATCAAAATTTAGGAATCATTAGAGCAGACATCAGACTCAGGAACATGAAAAATCAAACCAGGAAATAAACCAAAGAAAATTAGTAACTTAATGCACTTTTATTTTCCACATACATTCCCAATCTCATTTGAGGAAAAATTTTAAAAAAAGAAATATCTTTGCTATGTCCTGTTCTGTACATGCTTCTAATATATGATAGTATTTCAGCTTTATTTTTCTTTCTTTATACAAAGTAATTTTTTTCCTCAACTTTCCATTGATGCATTAACAATAAAATGAAGGTTTCTGTTCAATCCATAAATTTGAGAAGACTGAAATTTTCTAATTAGTGAAAAAATACAAGACAAAAAGTCCCACCTGTTAATGGTGCTCTGTAGCTTGAAGGTAATTAGGTTTGCTGGGAGAGTGCCTGGCAATATGACCAATTAAAGTGCATACAACTTTTCCAATTCAGTATTTAATTTCATTAGTCAAAAAAACAGCAGAACTTTCTATCACAATGTGCCCTTTTCTAGACCTAAATGCATAGCATTATATGTATGTAAATATGTGTGTGCACATATGGGGTTTTTTGTTTCGCCATCAACCTAAAAGGTCCTTCCTCCTGATTACCCAGCAGTCATCCAAATTACCTCTCATTAAGGTCAACAAAATAAAATTCAGTTTTTGTATATTGGTAAAAGCATAACTCACAGTGATTTCCAGTGGATGCATGACTGGCTCTACAGTCACACTGAGCAAAAGAGTTATGTTGGTATGTCGTGGTTTAACCCCAGCCAGCAACTAAGCACCACACAGCCACTCACCCACTCCCCGCCCACACCCAGTGGGATGGGGGAGAAAATCGGGAAAAGAACTAAAACTCGTGGGTTGAGATAAGAACGGTTTAATAGAACAGAAAAGAAGAAACTAATAATGATAATAACACTAATGAAATGACAACAGTAACAAGAAAAGGGTTGGAATGTACAAGTGATGCACAACGCAATTGCTCACCACCTGCCAACCGACGCACCCGTTAGTCCCCGAGCGGCGATGCCCCCGCCCCAGTTCCTAAAACATCACATGGTATGGAATACTCCGTTGGCCACTTTGGGTCAGCTGCCCTGACTGTGTTCCCTCCCAGCTTCTTGTGCCCCTGCAGCTTTCTTGCTGGCTGGGCATCAAAGGCTGAAAAACCTTGACTTTAGACTGAACATGACTTAGCAACAACTGAAAACATCAGTGCGTTATCAACATTCTTCTCATACCTAGCTCGAAAACATAGCACTGTACCAGCTACTAGGAAGACAATTAACTCTATACCAGCTGAAACCAGGACATGGTAACAGTTGTCTACAAACTATTCTTCCAATTGTCAGTGTTCTCATTTTCAAGCTCCTCATGGTTAGACTGTAGATAAGGGCCATCAGTGAGCCTACTGGAATGTCATTTTAGAGAAATGAGTGACTGACCTGTCAAACAATCAAATCATGCTAACTGAAAAGCAAACAAGCTCAAGTGCAAAACTACACAAAGGCAAAAGAATCCAGCTCTACAGCATGGTCCCCCTCCCATATACAACACAGCAGGAGAGGGAAGCACTCATAAGGATGATTATTCAGTCCCATCCCCAATGCTAGGCCTGGGGAAAGCCTCTGCTTATTGTGCCATGCCCTGAAATGCAGTATACGGTAATCAGGGGGTGGGGCTGTTTCTATGTTCCTATGTTTCAGTTGTGACAGAAAGCTTTTTATCTCTAGATGAAGAATTGGAAGCAAGTAACTTGTTCTAATGACACCTCACCCCACCTCTGGATGAAGAAAGTGATTGAGGTAAGAGAGATGAAGAAGCAAGCAAAGACTCTTGCACTTTCCGGTATAGTGCCTACACAAACAAATCTCCACCTGTGCATGGAACATCTTCAAAAGCACAAAAGTGCACTAACTTATGGAAAGAATAAAAGAGACACGATATTGCCCCAAAATCATAATCAGAATCTGTTTAATTAATTTAGAAAAAACCTAACTACAATGGTTCAACATCAGGGAAATTTATCACCTGAAAAAAAGAGGAAATAAAATAAGGCCTATACCAGTAAAAAGTAATTATTTGCCAACAGTTAACCCACCCTTGTATCTGGAATACCACAATACATAACTGAAAATTAATAAACTGAAAAAAAAAACCCAAAAAAAACCCAAAAACAACTTGGCAAATACTGCCTTTTTAAACTAAGCAATTTTCTATTTCCTAACTGGTATTTGTTTAAAACAAACAAACAAAAAAAACAAAACCCGAGCAAACTGATCTCACTGCTCTTCTCTTTACTTCAATATACTGTACTCCTCACCAGTTCTCTTCAGCAATTTGTTAACTGAACAACTATATAAGAGAATGTCCAGGAAACTATCAAGGAAAAAACAAGATGGAAACCAAGGAATGGCGATAAGAATGCCAGAGAATAATAAAATAATAGGGTAAAGAAAATGCTGTGTCTTTCAAATGTTGAAATCGGAAACATATTTCTGGAGATAAGAGTTTTGGGTAAAAAGACACTAGCAAGTACTCTCAGGAATGAATAAAGTTGCAAATTTGGACCTTCTGAGAATTTAGGCCTGATCCAGCAATCCATAATGTGTTCTTGCAATACTATACATATCAACAGTGCTGCTAAAGGAACTTCAAGATTTATTGCTGTGTCATAAGAAATGACTAAAAGGAATTACATTTCTTTGTGAATAGATCACTTCAGGTATTACATTTAATGAAATTATTTACCTTACACATTCAAATTAATGCTAGATTATATGACAGAGAAAAGGAATCCTCACATTCCTCAGTCATTTGGACATCAGAGTCTGACATGCAACCTATACGACAGTCATGTCAAGGAAAGGAAATGTTGAAAGAGGAATTAGAGAAGGACTAATTAAAAGTGGTTACTTCCTCTTGTTAAGGTGTTATGATTGAATGGATTGGGTAAGTTCATTTACTCAGCTTTGCTGTTACTATTCCTAAATTTCAAATGGCAGAACTCCACAAACACAGAAACAATTAGCTCCCTTTTCAATTGTTTAGGTTCTTAGTCACAAGAACTCACACATACAGCAAAGGGGGACGCAGCTGTGGAAGTATTCTCTGAAGAAATGGAAAGCTCTTGGCTTCAGTAAAGCCTGGTGAAATTTCATTCAAGAAAAAGACTGAACGAAGAAGAAATGGTCAATTCATTCAGCATACAAAAAAAAGCATTTGAATGCTTGTCAAGGAATGTACTTTAAAACAGTATGGTAACAAGACAGTCTTCAGAAGGGAAAAGAAGCACTGCTAAATGCATCTGTTTAACTGCAAAAACAGTTTTCTGATGCAGTACTCAACACAATAGCTCTCATCTTCCATTAACATTACCTAATGTGGTGGGTATTTTTCTTAAATCTTTTGTAATATAAAGATCATTTCCAGAATTGTAGCATTTCCATTTCCATTTCCAGAACAAACATAGAGTATAACAATTGCTGATACCTACAAATGAATGAAGCCTTGTATTCATTGGTCAAGTTCTACTGTAAGTCGAGGAAAATCCATAGCTGTTTCATAGACTTGTAAAGAGAGATAGTGATCAAAAACATCACTTTTTAACAGGGACCTTCAGAGACTTGCAAGAGGATTTTAAGGAGCTCACCATACCTCAAGTCACATTGTCTACTCTGTGATTAGGCACAGCTTACTGTCAACTACATCAGAAGCTTTCTTATGGCAATTAAAAGAAATATCAAAACACTGGACATCAATGAACACAATCAACATGAGGAAACCATGCTAAATAGGAAGGAGGAAAACTATTGCTGGTGGAGTTAAACAACATAGTATTTTAGAAAGTCACCTTTGTAAGCATGTTTTTCCTCCTTTTTCTCTGGCATTATTTGTCCTTCAGTCATTTTGCCAAAACTGATAGCTTTGACTGATAGCCACGGGAAAACATCTCTCATACCAATCTGCTTTGAAGACTGAGAAATTGACTTTCTTGATCATTAGGAATAAATCTAAACCTACTTAATCACCCAGCTTGATATGAGAATTTGTGAATACAAAAAGCTGCCTTTAATTAGCATACAAAAGAAAACTATAGAGAGAGCGTGCAAGTCTGACCAGTGACTGTAAATTGTAGCACTGACTAAATTTTATTCATTTCATGGACTTAAGATGTCATAATTTTATACAAGACCATATACTTCAACTTACCTGAAAACAGAAAATAAACCCAGCATAATACTTTTCCAGGTGCTATTTCAAAATATAATTCTAATCAGAACTTTCGATTTCCCATGGCAACATACAGACAGTGTGAGCTCTTTTGGTTTTAGACTAATTTGAACTGAAAAGCCTGCCAATTAAGTCTTTGACACAGTCATTAATCATGAGATATGAGATCTCTACATAATTAGATAATAAAATTTAGCAATTTCACTGGAGCAGCTAAACCTAAAGTAGACAAATCTTCAGGGTAGTAGTTATCTTGGTTCATGGAGAAGCATTCACTCATGTTAAGAATGCCATTTTGACAGGCTTTGGAAGTAAACTGAACAAATGTTCATATAGTGGTTTCTGCTCCTTTAAAAAACATGAGCATAAATTTTCCTTTTATCTTATGTAAAATCTGTGCAAGTATAATTATATGCTACTACAGGTGGAATCTTGATTCAAAATTTGGTGCAAGGCTTCAGTGCTACACAGAGGTTTCTTCACAATTTGGTATTTCAGAGAAAGGCACAGAAGCTTTTAATACCATCAACTACAGGCACTGGCGATTTCCATACCGTAATCATCAAGTAAGTGCTTATGGTACATTGTGAGTACTGTTAATACGGAATTATGGTTCAACATCACTTACCAAATTATGAGAAATTCACACGAGGTATGAAGTGGAATCAATGATGTGCAACTATCACCAAAGACCCACGCAGAAAACAAATGACATAGGAAGCAGTGATGCAGACAGTGACGTAGCAATCAAAGGTAAAAAAATATTTGTACACAACAAACCCTTACTTGTGGTAAGTATTTTTTCCATTTTTTGAGGAGTAGGATGGAAAGAGCAATTTCTCCTAAGGGTGCAAAGACTGATTTATTCAGCAAGCTTGTTTCCTGCAGATGAGTTTTCCTGGGTTGCTATGTGGCTATAATTCTAAAACTGAAAGCTTTTTTATGAGCCTTTTTAATGCAGTTTGAAAATAAAATCATATAATCATATGACTAAAGGCTTGCAGAACCAGCTTCCAGTGTAACTCTCTCTAATAGTCTTGTTTACTACCCTTGCTTTTAAAAAACATACAGCAGTAACCACTAAATCTGGCCTTGAAACCAACTGTTAACTCAGCTGACCTCCTCTCTTGCTGATGACAACACTACATCAGGCCCTTTAATTTTCACCCTCTGGTGGTGTGGCTTTTGTTGTTCTTTTTACATAACATGAAGGGTTTAATTCAAAGATAACTTTTCAAAGCCATCCCTTCCTCTGGGTCTGTAGTCTTTGCATCTTTACCTGGCTTTGCTAGCCTGTGGTATCTCCCATCAGCATCCTTATCCTTCTTATAGACACCCTCTTGAGGCTGGAGACCTAGAAGATTGCATGTCTTCCTGCATGGTTTATATGGTCGCTTGTGAAGGTCTAAGACTAAGACTCCTGAGTTTCATTCTGGAGTGGTCTTATTCAGACATGAAAAACAGAGGGTGGAGAATGAGGAACATAGAACTTCAGCTTATGTTCTGTCTCATAAGTGTCAGTTGGTACATAATTTTTCCCCTTTTCTGCATGCTTGCTTCAGTCTGGCTATATTCTCTTTCTGAGGAGCTACAAGAGTATTTATGCTGAAAACCACCAAAAAAAAAAAAAAAAAAACTCAAAAAAAAAAAAGAGAAGACTGGGAAAGAAATAATATGTAAAAGGCTATTGNTTTTTTAAGTCTTGCAAGAAAAAATATTATAACTTGCATGAACTACACAAAATCTAGCAGCAAACTTCATGAAAGACAAAGAAAGAGGTTTTCTCTGAAGGAGTAGTGCAGAATCTGGCTGATATTCTGGCCAGGTAAATTATGCCATTGAAGTATAAACCCTCTTCCCTTTTTTTTCTTTTTTAATGTGCTTTTTTTCCCTCCCTCCTGAAACTCTGCTTACTATTGATCTCCTATACAGATTCAGTCCTATGTTGCTGTATTCAAAAAATGTTTTATTTTAAAAAAGGTCACCATTCTGGAATCTATTCTAGAGAAGAAAATTTGAAAGTCAGATGTGAGGAAACTACCTTTTTAACATATGCTTTTTAGATGTAACAACAGTTTAAGTCTTTAGTCTGGGATCAGAAGTTTCTCTCTCCCAGGTATAGGCCCAGCTCCTTTCCTCCATTGCACTGCATCACTTGACCCACTTCCCTGATGTTCAGCCTCCCCTAAAGACTGCTGCTGTTCTCTTTCAGTGAAGAAGTGAAGAGTGAAGGATAATGTGGCATTGAGAGAAGGAGCACCAGCAAACCAAAATCCCACCAACCACTGGGCTCTGCCAGTGACCCCCCCCCACCACTGAACCAGCTCACTGTACATACACCCCCCTGCACACAAGCAAAAAGTGGAAAAAAAACAAGAAGAGAATCAAATCTAGTCCGATGACACTTAAAAAATGCTTATACCAAATCTGCAGATGAGAAATATTTATACTCTGGTGATGACGCTGCACAAGAACAAACACTATGAAATCCCAATACTAACAAATTGTTTTCTCAACAGCTTGGCTGACATGCTTCCTTTCTGTCCCAGACAGAGCTGGAAGAAAGAGCTTTCAGCACTCATAATTTCAAACATTAAATTAAGTTAAAATTCCTTTTGTTGATTGCCTAAAACCTCAGAACGCCTCTCTGATCAAAACAATCTTACGACAAAGACCTATGTAAAAGTGTGCCAAGGCAACTGAACACTGCTGACTCAGAAAGGAAGTCCACCTACTGATTCATTATCATGACAGCCAGCAGCACTGATACATTCCTTGGAGATCTCTTGTTTAAGCAGCTTCTCGATTCAAATGGCAAATGGCTGCAGTTTTTTTGCAATGCTTGAACAAAGAATAACAATATATACTGTAATTATAAGCTACAATGACATTTAGAATATCTAAAATGTAACAAATAACATCAAAATCCTGAGGAGAAAAATAATTGTCAAAATATATTGCTTCACATGACACATAAAGAAGTAGACAACCCAAAAAATGGAGAACAATGACCACAAAGATAAGTCAGGTTGCAATGATAAATTTGTACTTCTCTTAAATACCAAGAAATGAAAAAAATGCTTTAATACATATTATTATATATGATGACTGAATCAACTTGTCCTCCTGGAAATTTTCAGACAAAACAGGTTTGTTTAATAGTATTATATTTTCAGAAAAAAAACCCCAAACAATCAACACTTCAGTAGAAGCATACATATAGGGATAAAAAAATTCAACAGAGATGGGAAGTCCATCCATTTCAGAACAGCCAATGGTCAGTGGAAAGGGTATTTACTTAAGATACTATCTATTATTAGATAGAGGAAGTTGCATAATTCAGGTGTAAATGTAAGTAGGGACTCCTGTGTACTTTTTTATGTTGCAGGCTTGTGCAAGATAGGAGATTTACCAAGTCATTTATATCTTTGGCCAAAAATGTCTGAACATATTTAAGTATACCTGCTTCAAGGAGTCAAGCTGCATTACAGGACAATTTTGTGTCAGGGAAGCCAACGCTGAGCCTTAAGTGTCCTGACTTTCAGGCCAAATCCTGCATTTCAAAACACCTCTGTCCACATCCATGAAAGTGAAGATTATGTTTTGCTTCTCTGATAAATCTCTGAACTAATATTACTAGTTTGTTTAAATTCAGTTTTCAAATATACGTGAATGTGTACATATGTTACTCTTTCATAAATGTAGACCTTTATGCAAAGACTTGTTTCAATGAAGTTAGATAATAGCTAGCAAAGAGTAACTTGTGAGCACTATGTAAAGGGTGACAGGAAGAAACAGTTATTTTCTTTTTTTTTATAGTTGCCAGATCTGTTCATTTATCTGGTTTTGGCAATGAACCGTATTAATTTTTGCCAAAGAAAATATAAGCACTGACATTGTGCTGAGGCTAGCAAATTATGTAGGACTTCATTTCATCAAAGCAAATTGCAACAAAACTGCCAAAAAAACAACAGTGATCCATTACACATCAAAATACAGGCAGCTTAAGCCCAGCTCCATTTACTATGCAACAAATTGAAGAGCCTAATTTCTTCAGCATAAAGCTCTGATAAGTAGTTGTCCATTTTAATCAGATTTGTGCAAACTGTATTATTTTGCTGGTTACAGGGTTTGAATTTTCATGTTTTCATTACACAGTCAAATTTATTTTCTGATGTATCTCCTCTATCAAAAAAGATTTATTAGGTAAATCCAATCACTCCAGACAAAATTCTCAGAGGTTATAATTTTGAAAGCGACATTAAATTTTATAATTCATAGACTAGCATTGTACCTTCACCACTAAATAACCCCCTTTTCTGACACTCCAAAAGAGTTTCTACAAGGAAGAAGGAAAAGAAAAAAAAAAAAAAAAAA
>VYZV01009254.1:29177-44505 GCA_013401275.1 Pandion haliaetus
AAAAAAAGAAAAAGATAAAGAAGACAAAGCAGTTTCACACCACAAAAAACAAATCGAAATTAAAGGGGGAAAAGGGGACCTGTAGTGATAGGACAAGGTGTAATGGTTTTAAACTGAAAGAGGCTAGATTTAGATTAGATATAAGGAGTAAATTCTTTACTAGGATGGTGGTGAGATACTGGAACAGAGAAGTTGTGGATTTCCCATCCCTGGAATGTTCAAGGTTAGACTGGATGGAGCTTTGAATAACCTGATCTAGTGGAAAGTGTCCCTGCCCATGGCAGGAGGGGCTGGAACCAGATGATCTTTAAAGGTTTCTTCCAATGCAAACCATTCTATGATTCTTTCCTGTCATTACTTTCCATTACTTATAAAGACATAGTAATAAAAAAAAGGTTTTACTATTCCAGTTAGCTACTAAATCTGTCCCAAGAAGCAAGATAAAAGCACAGCAAACAGAGGTGTAAAATCAGGGGTTTATCAAAATAACTTTAAATAATAGTTATCATAATTACTTTTAATATTTTTCATTTGGTCTTTTTTTAAGTATTATTATTATTTGAGAAGAGTGAGTATGCCTTTTTATGGATAAGCAGGAGCGCATGACAGAATTTACTTCTCTCTCCTTTTTCTTTATCTGTGTCCAGACAACTACTGAGCACTCTGGGTTTCTGACAGCCTCAGTGGAATCTAGATTTCTCAGTTTCACTCTACTGCATTACTGATGGCAAAAGATTTTTCCAGAATGCAATAAATCACATTAGTAACTAATACTTACATTATAAATAAATGAAGTAAATAATACGGTATAAAAATAAGCAAAGGAAAATAGAGGCCACTATTAGCTAAACAATGAGGTCTATTGATCTGCACATAGAATCTAAAGAGAAGCAATGCTACTCCCATCACAAGTAACTTCAGTTTGAAATGAACTAATTTTGGCATACGTAATGGAGATGCTTGTAGTCTAAATATTTCAGAGAAGTTGTAACAGAGCATCAAAGAACTTGTATGTGTGGGAGTAGCAACATGATTAGCAAAAGCACAACCGAGACCTAGGTAACAAAACTTTTCCTTCAATGATGAAGAAATTAAAGGTGCACTAAAACTATTGGTCATTAATTCACGTGTCCTCCAGTAGTACTGGATTTTACATAGAACTCATGCTTTCTATTATATTTGTTTTGGTTTTAATTTAATTCATGAAAATATTATGGATATTTTTATCTAGGAAGTATATTTAATAAAGCATAAGCTATATTTTAAAATATATATAGAATTAAAAGGGAACAAGATTTTCATATGAATCATCTCCCTTTTCAATAAGCTTGACACTAAAAAATGCTTGGCAAAGTTAGTATCTGAGCACTTTTCAAAATCCAGTCTTTAAACAGCAATGATTCAGTTATAGGCTTTTCTCATTTTGTCCAGAAGCTTTTAAACCCTGTGGCCAGATCGATGTTCATATATTTGATGCTCACCCTGTAGTCTCCTGATGCAAGCACAAGCTAGAAAAGAAGCATGTACATTACTCAAGTGCATTACTATCCCTTTCTTACAGAAAAAAAAAAAAAAGATAAATCGTTATTAATCGGTGATGCCAAAGTGTTTTCGGCACATGAATAGCATTTTCTTATGTTAGACACAGAGTATAAGGACTTCATAATCTTGGTTTTGTTTATTCAGTATTTGTTCATGTCCTCAAAATACTGTCTCTAGCAGACTGACAAAAAGCCCAGGCTTTCATCTTTTTCACAATGATAGAAAACATTTCGATGGACAAAAGCTCTTGCCTTCAACTCAAGCAACTGAAGCTGCTTGACTGTGATGCAGAATTCAAAGGAGACTCTGAAATACTACTTTCAAGAATGCTCTAATATGGTAGTGGAAAACATAAGAATTCAGGGAATTTTGCAGATTTCCAAGCTCAAACTATACATGTGTTACGGGTTTGTGTGGCGCGGGTTTGGGGGTTTTTTTTTGGCAGCAGGGGAGGGGACTGCAGAGGGGGCTCTTGTGAGAAGCTGCTGGAAGCTCCCCCAGCTCCAAGTTGGACCCGCCTCTGGCCCAGGCCGACCCAGTCAGTGACAGTGTTAGTGCCTCTTGGAGAACCTGCGGTGAGTAGTGGGATTGGAATGTGAGAGGAACCCCTCTGCAGATACCGAGCTCAGTGAAGGAGGGGGAGGAGGAGTGTCTGAGGAGGATGATGGCCCTGCAGCCTATGGCGAGACGGCAGGCTGTCCCCCTGCAGCCCATGGAGGTCCGTGGTGGAGTGGAGGCTCCCAAAGTTGGTCGTGACTCCATGGGAAAGCCCGCGCTGAAGCAGTGTGTGACTGAAGAGCAGCCCATAAAAAGGACCCATGCCAGGGAAGTTTGGGAAGAACTGCAGCCCACAGAAAGGAACCACGTTGGAGAAGTTGGTGAAGGACTGTGTCCTGTGGGAGGGACCCCACGGTGGAGCAGGGGACGAGTGAGGAATCTTCCCCCTGAGGAAAGGAGCGGCAGAGACGATGTGTGGCAAGCTGACCCCAACACCCATCCCCTGTTCCCCTGTGCCGCCAGGGGGAGGAGGGAGAGAGAACCGGGAATGGATTTGAGCTAGGAAGGCGGGAGGGGTGGGGGGGAGGTGTTCTGAGGTTTGGTTTTACTTCCTAATATCCTTGTTTTACTACAAATCAAATTAAATTGATTTTGTTTCTTCCTCAAGTTGAGCCTGTCTTTTGCCCGTGACCATAAGTGGGGAGTGATCCCTCCCAGTCCTTGTCTCAACCCACGAGCCTGACCTTTGTATTTTCTCCTCATCCCAAAGTGGCCAGATGCAGGGGTGGGGAGTGAGCGAGCGGCTGCGTGGTGCTTTGTTACCGGCTGGGCTGAAACCGAAACCACAACAATGTGGATCTAGATTACTATAAAACTGGATTGGGTTTGTGTGGCAAGATTTTGGTAGCAGTAGGGCTACAGGGGTGGCTTCTGTAAGAAGCTGCTAGAACCTCCCCCCATGTCCAATACAGCAAATGCCAGCCGGCTCCCACGACAGACCTGCTGCTGGCCAAGGCCAAGCCCACTACTGATGGTGGTAGCACCTCTAGAATAACAGATTTAAAAAGGGGGCGGAAGCCCCAAAACTGCTGTGCAACTGCACCCGGAGGAGAGGAGTGAGAATATGTGAGGGAAACAATTCTGCAGACCCCAAGGTCAGTGAAGAAGAGGGGGAGGAGGTGCTCCAGGTGCCAGAGCAGAGATTCCCCTGCAGCCCCTGGGGAAGACCATGGTGAGGTGAGGCAGGCTGTCCCCCTGCAGCCCAGGGAGGTCCACGGTGGAGCAGATATCCACCTGCAGCCCAGGGAGGACCCCATGCCGGAGCAGGTGGATGCTCGAGGGAGGCTGTGACCCCGTGGGAAGCCCGCGCTGGAGCAGGCTCCCGGCAGGACCTGTGGACCCGTGGGGAGAGAGGATCCCACGCTGGAGCAGGTTTGCTGGCAGGACTCGTGACCCCATGGGGGACCCACGCTGGAGCAGTCTGTGCCTGAAGGACTGCACGCCGTGGAAGGGACCCATGCTGGAGCAGTTCACGAAGAACTGCAGCCCGTGGGAAGGCCTCATATTGGAGAAGTTCATGGAGGGCTGTCACCCGTGGGAGGGACCCCACGCTGGGGCAGGGGAAGAGCATGAGGAGTCCTGCCCCTGAGAAGGAAGGAGCGGCACAGACAAACTGCAATGAACTGATTGCAACCCCCATTGCCCATCCCCCTGTGCTGCTTAGAGGGGAGGAGGTAAAGAATTTGGGAGTGAAGTTGAGCCCAGGAAGAAGGGAGGGGTGGGGCAAAGGTGTTTTAAGATTTAGGTTTTACTTCTCATTGTCCTACTCTGATTTCACTGGCAATAAACTAAAGTAATTTCCCCGAGTTGAGTCTGTTTTGCCTGTGACAGTAATTGGTTCAGTGATCTCTCCCTGTCCTTACCTTGTCTCATGAGCCTTTCATTATATTTTCTCTCTCCTGTCCAGTTGAGGAGGGGGAGTGATAGAGTGGCTCAGTAGGCCCCTGGCACCAAGGTCAACCCACCACAAAAACATGGAAGAACTGCATTCTCTTGCATTTACCTCCATTTCTGTGAGATGATGATCTTCCAGTACCTCGAGCTCAGAATTCTCTAAGACACTTTCTAGTATTTTAATTCTAGATGTCTTTCCCCAACACAAGGCAGAACATTCTCCCTAACCTATTATTTCAGTTCTCCACAAATAAGACTCCTGTTTAAACATTATAGGCACTAAAAGCTCAGTATCACAAGTAATTGCACAGTTTTGAGGCTAAATTTCTAATTGTGTAGTTGTGTGGCCCTATTAGAAAGAGATAGATTACTCTGTACTTGGATCCACTGCCCTCTTTGCGGCACAGAAGGAGGAAGGCTGTGTCTGGGGAAAGGCACGAAGAAAAGCACAGAGCTAATCAAGAACTAATGGAATATGCCCAGTGTATAGATTAACCTCTACTTAGGTTTAAAATCCCACACTTCTTAAATTTTTCTGTTTATAGCATGCATATTTTCTTCACACCATGTGGGCTGACACATTTGAAAAGTAGGCCATACAAGTTTTACATGAATAGTGTACTTCAAAAATTGTTCTGGTATTTTGTTTAGAGAGACAGGTTGTTCTCTGCTGGTCCTTGGGCAGCAAGGTGTGTTTTGAATCTGTGACCTATTACATTTGAACTTCCTGTTGGAAGACCACAATTAACCTTGATTTTTTGAAAACTGAACTTGTTTTGAAAACATACATCTTCAAAAAAGATTAGCTTTATGCTTATTTTGAACTTCTGCCCATTGTACATTCAGCTAAAATTCACATCAATTTCAATTTCCACTTCAAGTAATGAACTTAAGAGAACCTGGATTACCTTTCTCCCTATACCAAATCAAACTCCAATTTGAACCAACAACTCGCACTCATCCAGCTTCATTCTCTTATTTTCAGTGGTATGACAACTTCAAGCTCTTTAGTTTTAACGATCAACAGCGTAGCAGCATGCATTAGTCAGCTTTCTAATGTCTCTACAGTAAAGTTGCATTAGCCATGAGCCTCAGAGCTTCTTTAGTTGCAATTTCATAGACTCTAGTTTATAATACATCCATGTGTATTTTTCCACACCATATGGAAGCAACTTGCCACTCACCACCAATCAACCAAAACTGAACTTCTTAATCAAATCCCTCCCTTTTTTTGGTTAAATTATATTGCATGATTTCATTGACAGTTTTGTATGATTTTTTTGGAGAGGCTTGTAAAGCTGAGTGATAGGTATGACAGTAATAAATATAAAATGGAAACAGGCAGAAAGTTTCAAGTTTGGATGGTGAAGATGGATGATGCAAATTATGCATGTTCAGCAGTGTCAAACCGAGACACTTGCTCAGATATCATAACAGATTAAGCTCCCAAACATCTAAAAAAGTGGTGCACACAAGCAGAGAGCAGAAAATAACATTCAACAAGACTTAAAACACTTAAAAAATGAATGAAAAACCATTAAAATTTATATGCTATTTTCTCTACTTAGGAATAAAGACAGACAGACTTATTGGCATCATTTGGTTCAGAAAGCTTATTTTTACCATGGTTAAAGGTAAATCCTACAGCATAAAGTATTGTCCTTTTGCATTCATCAACTGGATAAAATATTTTCATCCAATATTTTATTCTTAAAAAAATACACATTTGGTGCAACCAAAGTTTTGAAATCCTGTATGTATTTTTCTGTATTATATGGAGTAGAAAAGGAAGTCAAAGTATTATTTGAACCATTTCAAAAATATATTTGCAGTTTTCTTTTATTTCAGAAATTATTATATTGTAATAGATGTTATTTGATAAGTAAGAAAATTATTTATTGCTTTGTGCAAAATCTGAAGTAGTATCAAATACAACTATAATTGCACCAACCTGTCAGATGTCACAAAAATAACCTGGCCTGTTATCTATTTCCATCAGCCTAATTAGTCTTTTACAGCCTCTACTTTGTTTCAGAGTGCAGCTGCTTATTACGGTTAAAGTATTATCCATCTGGAAATACATCTTCCTCTCAAGGGCCTTGCTGATTTACTAACTAGCAACAACTAACTTCCTCAGTGTTTCCAGTTTGCAAAGGCACTCATTAAAATTCACATTTTTAAGTGTTTACTGCTTTGTTCCCAAAGCAAACACTGGAAAGTGCTGTTGGGGAACGGAAAATAAATAAACCTTCCAAAGAATCTTATGAATAAGTAACAAGACAGAAAGTACATTATCAGGTTTGACTCACTGTTCTTAGCTCCAATATGGTGTCACAGCGTAACAAGGCAATTAATGTATAATGCATTAGTAGTAAAAGGATCACTTTCCATTATGTGAATGAAACCATATCTACATTCTGCCTCAGTGTATGCCTTTTTATGAATTCTGCATAGCTGGTATGGGGGCAAAGAGAAACTAATTTTCTTTGATTTTGTGATGTTTGGAATGACATTAAAGTTTCAATTCTCCTGAGAGATCCAACTTGAATTTAGGCTGAATAGCCAACTGTGTCTATACTCTAATGTAATGCCCCTGTCAAGCAGTATCTAAGTTAAGCATACACTAGCAAATACCTTATAAACCTTTATGAAACTTTAAAAAGCAAAAATATTTACAGAATTTTACCCCATACCAACATAGTTCACTTTTGGCAGCTTTCTTATCTTAAATTACATTCCATGAACTAGAAAGAAGGGGCAGCCTATTCTCTATTGTCTCTTCCATTGGTATTTTTTCTATCAGATTCTGTTCTCCTTTCTTTATGACATTCTTCCACAGTTTTTCCACAGAAATCTTCTTCTTCATGAAAGATGTTCTTCAGACTTTTAGGTAAGAAAGTTTCGTGCTCCATGTATATAGATCACTCTAAACAGGTAGGTATGCCTGGGCTGTTCGGCATGACTAGGGACAGCATCTGTCAGTGTGGAGATTCTTACCTGGCTCCCTGTTTCCCCACTGCCTGTTAACTGGCCATAACTGCTTGCGGCAAATGTGCTTGTTCTGCCTTTCATAAAAGAGCTTCCCCACAGGAAACACCTCCTATCCACCATAATTATTTGGGTAGACATACTTTTCTGAGCCATGGAACAGTGATTGCACATAGATAGATAGTAGCCCTAGGCTGAGAAGTGGTACATTTCTGGAGCACATGCATGGCTCCGCCAAGTCTGCCTTTCTGTGGTCCACAGGACTAGGAGAAACACAGTTAGGAAAGCAAGTCCTGAATGCATAGACATAGTGACATAAGGAAAGTAAGGAAGGAAATCCAGGTGTGCTTTGGGTGGAAGAGTAGTTTAGGGTCCTAACTTAAGGATGTGGAAATGTGCAATAAGATGATAAGGAAAATAGGCGAGTCCACTAGTAGTCTGTGGGAGAAGAGTGTGGATAAGAGAATGAGATGTTCCCTGCAAATGACATCTGATAACCCTTATTTGAAACTATTCTGAAATTCAGCAAGTCAAGCTGCCAAGTCTTCTGCTCTTCAGCCATCATTAGCTATATTAAAATGACTCTCAGATGAACTGCTTCCTTATCACCTGTTGCAATGCTTCCCAATAAAACTTCATAGCAGAGCGTCTGCAAAATTAATGACAAAAGCAATAGCCCAAGGAAGCAAACAAGCTAAAAGTGAATGGAATGACTAATAAATAGGCTGTGAAAGTAGAATGATAGTTTTCTGGGATAGGACATATCACACTAGAGTTCTGAATGCAGTTATTCACCCTTAAAACATTTGGGTTAGCATAGAGGTATCCTGACCTCAGAACAGTAAAAGAACTTCCCCTTTTCAAAAAGTCAACAGCTGACAGCATACTCAAAAGAAGAGTCTTTACAACAGTCTCAGCACAGTCTCTTCTACTTCATCCTAATGCAAATGATCTAAGCGCTACTCAGTTTCAGTCTCTGTGCAGGGCTGGCTGAATATATAGGACTTGGCATTCCACTATATTCAAAATACCAGAGGCTAAGGATTATTTTCTTGAACATACTTCAGATACAAAGCAAACTTTAAGTGAAAGAAGCAGAGAGGATATTTCTATTAACTTTAAAAAAGGTAAAACGGGCTGTGGACTTTGACAGACAAATACTTGTTTTGCAAGGTATTAAAGCCCAGATGAGTTTAACACTTTGGTTAAAATTCAGAATACAATTTTGTCTCCTATCTGTTTATCATGTGCTCTACTCCTTCAAGGACAGATATATTCTTTCATACAGGTTCACAGTCTTCACAAAACCCTGGGGGAAGCATATTACTAATAAAGCCTGTCACTTGGTACGTGCTAATATTTGGGCGTACCCGGCAGAATAGCTCTGAAAAGTTTTTTCCCCACAAAATAATTTATTTGTTAGCCTTATCAAGAACCAAATAACTTCAGCTAGGTATCAACCACGCATTCCCTTCCAGTTTCAGTAAATATCCTACTAAGAAAAACTTTTATCTCTACTGTGTCCTGACAGAAAGCAAAGTATCACTTGAATTTGCAAATGTAACACTAGCAAATAGACATGGTGATAGATACAGGATCAGGTCTTCTATTTAGAGCAGGCAAACTCCACATTTTAGCGGTAATGAGAAAACACACATTTGCTTGAATTAAAATTATACTTGGAGACCTGGTTTAATTGATTATGAAGCAGTAAGGAGGCATTTCAATTTCTTTTACAGTGGACGTTGCATAAGAACTTCATTAAATGAAAGCTGTATTTTCTTTTATGGCACACAGAAATCCAGTTGCTTTAGAAGAAAGTTCATGTAAGCGAGGGCATCAGCATAATCTCCTGGGAGCATGTCTAAGCTCCATGATATTTCAGCCTGCAAACTGGAGGAGACGAAAACCTTACCAGCATCTTTGTGTCAAAACACCTTCAAATGCTTTGCCAAATCAGATGAGTGTTTCTTTGACTGGTGGAAAATTATTGGCAAAGACAACTATAGTATCAGTATAGCTTTTTTTGTTACTGTTAATCAACAGTAGACAGGAGCTTATTTCAGATGTGCTGTAGTATCCGCCTTTATAAAATAAGGTCCTAATTAATAACAAATAAGTAGGACATGTCAATTTTCAGGATATGTCAATACTCTAGACCTTATCCAAGGCCATATCCAAGCCAATTTCATATAGCTAAGCTGCTTTACTTGATTTAGATATCAGCAGCTCCATGGCAGCGTGGTACACAACACAAACACTTCCAAAGAAACCAGATAAATAGTCAGGCATCTAATATATATTAAGCTCCATCTGCCCTTTCTATACTGCCAGAAGTACCTCTTCTGGTTTTTATAAAATTAGCTTTGATACCCCAATACTACCAATTATACTTTAACGAACAGATGTGATTCATTCTGCCTTAAAAATAACATCTGTGCTTTGCTAATGGACATGTAACATATATGTATAAGTAACATTCTATTCGTGTTATCCAAACTGAATAATGGCAATGTGTCTCAGTAGGTTTACAGGGTAAATTAAAATCAACAAAGAATGTCACGCAAACAACTGCTAAAGACTGCCCCGCTTCTTGTTAAACACTACTTTATACACCAAATTTCTCAGAAATAATTATTTGGAAGATACTGCATAATACTCAAATGGGGATAGGTGTGTATATGGGTTTTTTCAACACAAAACATACATGTAGTTCACATAAAAAGCTACTCAACCTACATGAATATCCTACATGGATGTTCACCGCAAAATTGTACAGTTTTGTCACCCAAAACACATTAAAAATAAGACTAATAATATGGATATGATAGTGAGAAATAAGGTTGTTTTAAAAAAATACGCTACAGTATTTAAAACTTTGTATTTGCATGCCCTGATAAATATCAATACCTCTATATGTCTTCCAAAACCTCAGTTCTAATCACACACTTGCCTCTGGCATCTCTGTTCTATTGAAGACTATTAGTGGAAAAGATGTCTGCCAGAACATAAACAAACTCGCTAACATATTTGAGAGCTTCTTGACTTACATTACTTTGACTCTGATTTAAATGTGTTTTGGTAATCCATTTTACTGCTTTTAGGGGGAGCTGTGGATATTCTGATTCAATGTGGTCTAAGGACCTTCAGAGCAGAAAGTGAACAATTTTGATTCCAGAGATGATAATACAATTGATGACGCACATCTTTGAGTCAGTCATGGTTTCCTATGTGTGTCATTTCTCCCATTTTCAATCCTATCTGTTTAAAAAAAGTTTCTCTTTATTGAGCTATTCATGTCACTGGAATGCCATGAAAATTCATCATATGATAGTTATATTAGGAATTTTTTTTTTTTTTTAAATATATTGCACGATATTCCAAAGCACAAATAAGGATGGGGACTGAAATGTCTCCCTTTAAAAACATTTCCCCTGTATATCCAGAGAAGAGGACAATCACATATCCTAAGTTAGGTCCTCAGTTTCCGTGCTTCAATGTATTTCAATTTATGGGCCTTAGAAGAACAATTGATAAAAACAAACTTCTGACATACTTACAAGTATTACATTTTAAATATATTTTGAAAAACCTGTAAAATTTATTTGTGCATGTATTTCAAGAAAGATGTACTCTTGCAGACTGTTACAGATTGGTGAAACCAATTTGAATTTCTAAGCCTTTGCTTCTCACCTTTACTGCTTTATTTTATGTTGAGATTCAGCCAGATAAAAACGTGCTTGCTTAATTGAGGCGAAGCTTGTGTTTTTACTCCATTTCAGAGGGGTAAGAATCCTCATAGAAGAAGTGTGAAAAGTATGTCCCTATGGACAATATGATGTCGATTCTATGTTCCCTTTAATTGGCATCTCTTTCCTTCTGTGTTCTTCCTTCAAAATCTCCTGTGGCTTTTTTCCACTTCCCCTACTATGTTTTTCACTGATTTTTTTTTCCTCTGCCTCCAACCCACACTTCATCTTCTGCCAAGAGAATTTTAAGCCATTAATCGCTGAGTCAGATTTCCATATTCACAACATTTAACTGAATTCAATAACTCATTCATCCATATTACAGTAAAATAAATGAAGAAAAAAAATAGAGCTACTTTGGAATAATGGAGCGCCTTAGCTTTCTATAGTTTGATAATTTCACTTGGTACATCAACCTCCTGAAGGGATGAACATACGTTAATCAGGATAGCAATTCCCATCTCATCATGATTTTTTTTGTTGTGTTTTTTTAGACATTTACATTAAGAGGATCAGAATACATACAAGAAGAATGACACGAGAGGGATTGGGCACTTACTGTATTGTGCTTACTTTTCAAACACTGAAATATTGTTTGAAATGCAAAATTTTACCAGGAAGCTGAATACCGTCCTAATACAACCACTGCCAATAAGTAAGAAAAAAATTTCCATAAGAGGTCAGTGCAACACTGGAACAGTTTTCCCAGAGAGATTATGGAATCTCTGTCCTTGAAGGCTTTCAAGACTCAATTAAATAAAACCACAGCTGACCAAATCTCTTTGGTAGTTCGCGCCACTGCAAGAATTCATTAATGCAAAACCTTTACAAAGTTGTCTAAGTTATAAGTCAAAATAATCTGCTGGGGAGTCCCTAATTGAAGGGGTACGAACAGCTCACAACAGTCAAAGTTGACCGTGAGAGTAAATTAAAGTTCATTTTATTATGCAGTTGCAGTCTGCATCTCTTTTATATCAGAACAATGACATTATTGTATTTTATCAAAATTGCAAAATAAAAAGACAGGATAAACCAAATTGCATAGTCAGTTAACTGCAGAAGAGAATACTCTTATTTTAGATAAGATTATGAGAAAAAAAGTTAAAAACCATAAAAAGACACTAATTATGAAAAAGTAAACAAAACCAGCATGTATTTTACAACATAAATTTGAAACTTGAGACTAAGAGAACTATCAGTAAGATACAAGTAGAAACTGAAATCACTGCAAAATATAACAGAGCAAGTTCGATTCCCTACCCTACAGATGAACTACAAAATTAAACAAAAATATAATGGCTGAAAATTAAGATTTAGGGGTTTTTATTGAAGCATTTTATTATATCTCTTTCGAGGTAATGATTATAATGTGGGTGGGTTGATATTCTCAAATTGTATGATGTTGATTCTCATAGTAACTTTCCCTTAAAATCAAGGGGTTTGGTAGTTACAAATGATCACAAACATAAATATAATTTAATTTTAAAAAGTCTTTTCAGCTGGAGGCCCCAAGGTCTTTGTTGCAGTTCGTATAAATAGACCTTGACCTAAATATCCTGAGATTAGGCAAGCCCTTAAAGAGTTAGAGTTAAAAGCATTACCTGCAGAGGATTAGAGTAGACAAGTAGTCACGTTTCATACCAAACTATGACCTTCACCTAATATAAATGCCACCTTCATTTACGAAAAGTATCTGTACAAGGAAAACAGCACTCCTCTCAACCAGTTTTCTCTAAACCATGTGGCTCAGCATATTTGATTTCATTCAGTAAGTGCCATACATAATAGGGACCTGTATTAAGAAACTTTGCAATGCTCCATTCCACTGAATGGAAAGTTAGACAAACACTCAGGACTGTATTCTCCCCTTAATGCTTATGTAACTACTGTCATTGCTAATGAAGCCTAATTACACTCATTAGTCCTATTCAACACTTCCTATTCAACTTATTGATTGCAACAGGACTTGTGCTTTAGTATGCAGCACCAACTAAAGCCCACACAAAAGAAAAAAATTGCCTTATCTCCATGTTATTAGATTTTTGTTCATCTTCCAAACATTGCTTTTTATTTAGAGTTTGGAGGGTGGCAAATATAATGTGATCTAAAGAAATCGGAAAACATATTTAAATTTAATAATATTTATTTTAATTTAATAATTTTGCATCCTCTTTGTTACCTATTGTGTCCTGGTAAATGGAGTCGGGAAAATATCACATGTATTTTTCCATGGATTAACTGCATCATTTTAGAGCATCAGTCTTCTGCTGGAAATGTACACAGAAGAGAAGCACATAATCACCTTGCTTCAAAGCAAGTTAATTTATCTTGAAAAGGTGCAGAAAACAAAGACAACCTTTGAGGGATAGTAAGTTAAGTAGGGCACAGGGATAAATACATTATAGTGCAAAGCACTGGTAAGATACGGAGGAAGAGGAGAAAATAGTTTATGATGAGAAATTACTAAGCTTTAGCCAGGCTACGGGTTCCCCAATTGTATTACAGAAAGAAAAGCTACTACCGCTACAAAATCACTTTGAAGATAAAATGTTTTTTTAAAATAAGGCTGTTGAGGATGTGGCAATTTATATACAGACTAAGTTAAACCTATTTTTTTACTTGTAGGCCATAGCTTTGAAAATACTTGCAAATTTATCAACTATAACTAAGGCCTGAGCATTTCATGGCTTCCTAGGATCACCATTTGTTGCTGGATTGGGATCCAAAATATGAGCTTTGATTTGTTTAACTATTGTTGCCATTTACTCTGGAAAGGTGAATTAGTACAGTGTTACCTGCCTCACACTGCAGACAACATGAAACAATAGCTTTGAGAAATACAAGCTGTCAAGGCTACCTTAGAGCTTGTAAACACTTTTATTCCATAAATATAGGACTAAGTGTATGATTTTTTTTATTAGAAGTCAATAATTTACATTATGCTGAAACCAAGTCCATCAACATTTTGGTTTTGTTTCTTCTATTTTCCAACTCTGACTTCGCAATAATTACATACCAGTTCATACTTCTGGCATAAGCCCTTAGAGTTCAGCAGGAGGTTATCAAGATGACACAGCAACAGTGGTGGAAGCCAAAAGAATAATCTATCTAAAATAATAAATATAGTTGCTTAGGAAATAACGTGGTGACTCAAGCACAGAGAGAAGGAAAGTGGAGTAATAGAATGTGACTGTAAATTCCCTTCCCTCTCCCTTTGTTCTAAGTGGAAATCAGAGATATCACTGCAAGAACCAAGGAATGGCAGAATGATGAGCAGAGCTGAGATTCTTTGAAACTATTTTCCTGGGTACGTTTTTATTATAACATGCACTATGGAGAAGGACACTGTATCACAATAAAATAAGCTAAAATAATTAGTCAGAGAAATTAGGGGTAACTGAGCAAATTCACCTCGTTGAATATCACAGTTGTTATTGGTATACTATAAGATCATAGAAAATATTTGAGATGTCAACATTTTCATAAAGTTAAACAGAAAAATGTATAAACATTCAATAGCTTTTTCTGACTCGAGTTTTGTCCAAATTCAAACACTTCTATGCCCTTAAATATTTTCTGGGCTTGTTAAAGCTTTTACCACAGTCCCATGGTCATGGTAAATCACCTAACTAAATGGAAATACATGTCAAACCCAGAGCTGGCATATGCAGAAGCACCTCCATTAACACCAGTTATACTGTGCCTACTTTCACTATAGTGCTTTGGCCCTTGAGAGTCCAAAGCTTTAGGGATCTCCTGTAATTAAAAGCTATTAGAACATTTTGATAAATTACCAGCATATTCTAACATTTAAATAGCAAGCAGTGCTACAACTAACCATTTATCTTCTCCTCAGAACTCCAGGGACACTATAGTAAAGGTGTTATAAGCAAGAATGTGCTCCATATATCACAAATGTACATCAGCACCAACAGCATGTTTGTTTCTTGCTTTGACGGGTGGACTTCCTGCTAAGATTTCTATAAATTGCCTGACTTTAGAATATGACTAAGAAAAAAAAATGTTTTGTAGTAAGATATATTTTTGGTACAATACATATATTTTTTTGTAATAATATACAGATGATAGAAAACCAGTATTTTGCTTATTTCAGTAACAGGTTCAAGCTAAAATACCACATACAGACTTGCAAGATTTTTGAAAAACAGCTTGGTGTGAGAGCTTTCTCAACCAGTTATCACAAACGACAGATGATTCTCAGTCCTGCTTCAGGAACGGGACTTATAGCAACATGGCAACAGTGCCCGAGCAGCTGAATATTACATACACCTCCTTCATCTCTGCTTTTTTTTTTTTGTTTTGTTTTGCAGTCTCAGACAATCTTACTTATTCTTGAGTGAAATGGAGAAAACTCATACCATTAATCTCAGAATGATGGTTGTTTTGGAACATATTCATTAAGTAGAAAGCACCAATTACTATAATTGGCCTGAGGGAAAAGATAAATGTAAAGTAACATCTAATTCTATAATCTGACTCCATGATTCCATTAAAATAACAAAATTAATTTGGGGGTGGGGGTGGTCAGATTATTTGAAAACCCCTCCCTCCCCCCCCCCCCTCTTTTTTTTTTTTTA
>VYZV01009255.1:9090-25904 GCA_013401275.1 Pandion haliaetus
CTGTTTTGCAGCAGGAGAGAGGTGCAGGGAGGACTGCCATATATGCAGGTTTTTCAGATCTTACCAATAGTAAACAGAAGACCAGAAAAGTCAATGGAGAAGGTGATTTCAGGAAGGGTTAGGTAGATAGAAGCAAAGGAGATTGATATGCTGGAAGAGATGATTCCTTCTTTCTGTGAACTTGGCTTCAAATGGTACTGTTAAACAGACTGCTTTGGAAGGAACAGTTTCGGGGGAATGCAAGGGACTAAAGTTGCTTCAAAATGCTGGAATAATACAGGTCAAGGCAAGGATTTACAGAAAGTGTGTTCAGTGAGCTTTTATGAAGAAAATAAGGGCTACCAGAAAGACAAAATGGGGGTTAGGGATGGGTTTGCTTTTGAAGGTGGCTGAGGCAGAGATATGTGTGTGTATATATGTGTGTGTGTGTGTATATATATATATATATGAAGTAATTGGCAAAGAAGGGTAGGTTATTTAATCCCAGAGGAAAGGATTACTTCCTCTAGAGAGTGATTCAAAGCACCTCTTTTGATTAAAGCATATGCAGACAGAATAGCTTTCCATGTTTGAAGATTAGTTTTTGTGAATATTATCTACTTTTTCCCTAAGTTACCAAGGAAGTAAAAGGAGACAAACTGAAGAGATGAGTATACCTTTTCTTTTAAAAATGTCTGCTTTGTATTCCTGTTTGAAGTGAGACAAGTGGGGGAACTGGATTAGGTGAAGAGTCAGTAGGCTGAGATAAACATGTGATGTGTGACCTTAAGTGTTCCTCTTACAAGTAGTCCAAGATGTGGTAGGTTTGGGGGAGGAAAGAGTTGGATGGGAAGAATGAATCGGTTGGCTGAGCCAAAAGAGAAGCTCGGCTGGGACTGCACATGAGGTGAAATCAAGTGCAAAGAAGTTAGTTGCATAAGGATGAAGCAAAGCATGGTCATGGAGTTGTCCCATAAAATGAGTAGGAATAGAGAAAGTTGTTGTGAGTTTACATGTTGAATGGTGTAGGGCTGTAAGTTGGACTACTTTGCGGTAGGAGACAGAGGTGCAAAGAATGAAGCATACAGATCCGAAAGGAATTAAGGCCTAGTTTTGAGAAGCAAACACTGATACACTGAGGTGAACTAACTGTCAGTTTGCCGATGAGAGTGGCATGGACCTCACAGGCAAAATATACCTGTAAATGGGTGACTGTGGCAAAGATTGAGTCAGTGGGAATAGGAAAGTTGAGAGGTGCAGAGGGGCTGGAGGGAGATACAGGGGGACAAAGTACAGTAAATATTAAACATTGGAAATGTGAAAGAAAACAGCAACCCACTGTATTTTTCATGGGGGAAGAGCAAGGCAAACTGTTGATATAGGGGGCTGTGTGGGAAGACTGGAAGAGAAGGGAAGGAAGCTTGCTTTACTTGTTCTTGCAGAGAGCAAGACTAGCATAGGCATTTAGGATAACTTTAGGAAATACTAAAGGCAGGGCAAAGACAGTTTGTACAGCAGTTTGCTACAAACTCTTCAGCATATTGAAGAGTTATATCAACAGCAGGATTCCTGGTATCTGGTAACTGCATTATTTTTTCAGAGTACTTGCTGAACTACCAAGGTTGCTGTCTTGTCTAACACTTAACTTCCTGAGAATGTCCAGTACAGTTTCCAAAGGTGCTGGCTAACTGTAGCTCTTTAAATTGAATACTTACAAGCAGTAGTATTGAGGTGGTAAAAGCAAGGATTAGCACAAGTGGATTATTCACATGCATGTTCAGAAGTAATCGTCATTTGGTAGGTGGAAGTTCTTATAGAATGTATAAGAAATATCCAAGAATCTGGTCTGTGGCTTGGAACAGTAAATAAAAATCAATTTAATGCTCTTCTCATTACTGTCATATTTTTCATTCTTTGATATCTCTGAAGTGTTTTTGTAGTTAGTAGTAGCTGCGACAAAAGGGTGATGATCATAATTTAAAATACTATATTCAACTTCTGGATTTTAATTTACCAAAAAGCCTTTCTACTCCATCACAATTGTCTTCAGGTTCAGCAAATTTTAAATTTCTGGGGACTGAAAGAGCCTGGAAGGAAAATAAATACTTTTTAAGATAATCATATGTCAGTAATAAAAACCTCTAGAGTAATATCTTTAAGTAATTTCCAAATTGGTGCATGCTTGAACTAGTTGGTTTTGGCTGCTGTGGCGACAGGAACATGCTTTTGAAGTGTCGTTGGATGGTAGCGGCACGCTAACAGTAGCTAAAAAGGCAAATACATAGATTTGAGGTTAGAAGGTGAGTAATAGCAGGAGTTTATGGTTGCCCCAGAAAAAAATGTGCTGGCAGTTTCTGCAAACCAGAAGCAATATGTGCTGACAGCTTCATTCTAGAGACTTAAGGCTTGCATCTGACTCTTCAGAGAAAGCAATATGTACTTGTCTAAAATTAAAGAAAAGCTTTGTTCTCAAACTGACTTAAACTGACAGTGATCAGAAGAATGTAACTGGTTTCAGAAAACCAGCCTTTGTCTTGTCTGGACCAAGATAATTTAAGGTAGTCTTTTGTGTTTTTTAGAATGTGGTTTTGAATTTGTTGCTTTCCCTTAGAGTCTGGGAAGTCCTTTGGTGAAGACAAGTTTTCCTGTGCAAGGATAATTTTTTCTGTTTTTACTCTGACTCTACCCGTCTACTTCCTCCTGCTCTGTGGTGTGTGTCCTTTATAAAGGCTTGTCTGGTTCCTCCATTTTTGCAGAGTCTTGTTCCTCCAGTGCAACTTCAGCTTTCCTGTTTGTCCCTTATTTCTTCAGAATTTAGCTGAAGGAAAAAAACCCCAACATTATTTAACCTAAGGAAAAAAAATTACCATTATTAATACAAGGACCCTTAGAACTTGCTCTTCTGACTTACTTCTATTTCCTTTTTTTTGCTGTAAACTGTTTGAGACAGGAACTGGTCTTAAGCCAGGCCTGTAATAACATATTTTTAGAAGAATAGCTATCAGTGAAAAAGCTATATGTACAAACATATAGAGGAACTTTTGTATTTTTATATAAAAGTATAAACAATCAATATATACAGAATAATATATATAATACATAATGTATGGTATATAATATGCTAATGATATATTAAGATATAAAATATGTCATTGTGTATATATAATGTTATATGCGTGTGTATATACATACAAGGTTATGCTCGCAAAAGGTTATGGTCTTCTTTAGTTTATGGGCTGCTTGTCGTGTTGCCAGCATAGCTGCTGATACAAGCAGTAGGCATGCTTCAATAGGTCTGCACTTGGTGCAAGCTGTTAAGTTTCAGGTTGACTTACAGTGCCTTAAAAGCATGGAGGAGGGAAGAAAACCCTTCCTTTTTGTTGGCAAAAGCCCTTATGTGGATGCAGCTACACCAGTAGAGTGCTAATGCACCTTGGGGAGAAGATGTTGCTGAACTGGAAGAATTCCATCTGCTGGCAATATCCTGTGTCCTCACTGCAGGGCTCTCCTGGTGTGGGATGCTCCACAGAGGCTCCACAGCATAGCTAGGCTGCTAGTGCAGACCTACTCTTGTGAAAGTGCCAGTCATGCTGGCAGTACCGTATAATTATTCCCTCCATATCAATGTGATGTTAAAAATCTTGCCATTTAACAATTATCAGTAAACTTTTGTTAAATAGTTAATTGCTGATCACTTTAGTGGAAAAACAGCTGATGTGCTTGTTCACTGGGTGTGGTAACAAATAATTCGGGTGGGGTCGCCCACATCTGTCATTACTGTTTACAAGAGCGATCTTTTTGAAGAGCCCTGAAGTGTAATATCTCTTTATCTTTCGAATTCTGGTGCCTGGGCTTGCCCTCCAAAATGCCAGAAGGAAGGGCTGAGAAACCTAGCTGTTTAAACTGAGATAGAAAGGCCCAGCAAAGATCAGAGTTGCTGCTCAGCATAGTGCTAAGGAAAAGATAAAGTGCTTCTTTCACCCTTGCAGTCTATATGTCTGTAATGGTGATGTGGGAACTAATCAATGGTTAATAAGCTACCTTGAAAATTATTTTTATATTTCCTATTTGCATTGTATTGGGGAGCATTGAAGACCTGTTTCTTAGTTCCATCAGTGTAAAGCTAACTACAGTATTAAAATTTATAAATGTGATCTTGTGATTCAGCAAATGTACTGTGTCTGTACTTGTAGGTAGGCTGATACTGGCTATGTAATTCACATTGATAGCAACCCAAGCCTTTCTCACATTGAGGGACTTCATTTTCCTTGTTTAAAAAAAAATCCTCATGAGATACGGAACATATTCTGAAATACAAGCTAAAGAATATACTTAGTATTTATATGTCTTATATATGGATTTTAAGGAGCACTTGAAATTTTTTTCCCGTTGTAGTAACAAAAAATTGAATTTAGAGTTTTGCTAGGTAGACACAGGCCTTGACCCTTGTTGGCTGTCTCAGTTGCCTTCTGTGGGCTGTTTGGAGGTGGCCCATGTGCACCAGTGGTTTGCTGGCCCCACATTAGAATCTGTGTTCTCTTCCAGTGTTATAAGTTTTCTGTGGAATCATTTTTCTCTTGAACTACACAGCCAATCAACAAATACATTCTTTTGTTTCTGAGAAGTTAGTGGGCACCTTCATGACTGCAACTAGTTTTTACTTTCATTCTTTAAATAAAGAAGAACTTTTAGCCTTGTATATATAGAAAGTACATGAGAAATTATGCTTGTGTTTATGCTAACTTTCCTTACTTTAGCAAGATTAAAGACTCTCTAATGCAGGGAGAAAAAAAACCCAGACTCTAGAGCTGGCCAGGTTTAGTATTCTATGGCAAAACTGTGAGGATAAATCTGTTGAAGAAATACATTTTACAGTGGAACAGGTATGCGTCAGTGTAAAAGTGTAGTGGGAGCATCAGAGCATGAAGCGATCATTTTAATCTTCATGACCCAGTTGAAATCAATATTGCTTTTCTATTTCGAGTTTTCTGAAGAACAAAGAGTAGACAAGACTTGATTCCTAAAGGAGGATCCCATAGCAGAGGACTAAAAGTAAATACTGAAAAGGAGCGAAATAACACCGTGAGGAAGGAATCAAGTGACCAGATAGAAAAGGAGTGAAGAAAGGAAAATAGATACAAGGCTCTAATTGAGAACCATAAACTTCATGTTGTTTTGCAGTAGCTTCATGGAATATTTTGAACATGCTGAGGGTCTTGTATCTGATTTTTTATTTTTAGTAGATAAGGTGGCAGAAGGGCTTAGTTTGTTAGTGTTCTTATAACTGCCCTATCAACAAAGCAGTGACATACAATTTTTCAGCCTTATTTCACTTTCCGTAGAGATGAAGTGAATTTGTGGGAAAAGGACTACCTGAGGAGTGTATAGGGGCGGAAGCTGCTTTTATCCCAGTGTAGCATCAGTTTTCTGGTTTATGTGAGGCAATTTATGCAACCCTTTACTGCTTCAAAAAAGTTTATGTGCAATTGAGACTTATTAGTGTGGTTTGTGTTATTTGAACAAGTAGAAACAGGAACTGAAAAATTTCGAAGAGCCTTCTGTTCAGAAATGTAACATTAGTTTGAAGCAGATTCCTATAGTAGAAAATAGTAACAAAGAACAAATTTAATACAACTTTTTCATCTTCTTTCTGACTTTGATATTTGCTTTCTGACATAAATTCTCTACACAGTAAAAAGTTTTTATTTTTATTTTTTTTCTTGTGGGAGTAGAAAATAAATGGTAAGACCCAAAGACATTATCCTATGCATCTTCTGTAATAAAGCATGAAAAAGGAACAGGATTTTTCCCAGGAGACAGTTGGGTCTTTAAATAATCATGCCACTGCCACGCAAATTTTGTATGTATGAAATATATGACTTTGAATAGCTTTTGCCGATACCGTCCTTCTCTGGACTTAAATCTCTGTAGTACAATGACATTTCACATGGTTTATAGATGGAAGAGGCTTGCTGAAGACACTGTTTCTTTATTCTGACAGGACATTCTCTTCCTGCACCCATGGCACTGTTTCTTGTTCACATAATGGATAATTTTCAAACAACTACAAAACTACAAAGGCTCCATTCTCAGCTTGCTAGCTAGAGATGCAGTGGTGGGCACTTTCAGGTTTGTTTACTGTTGTATAGTGTAGCTTTGTATCTGTCAGAATAAAATTAGAGCATTTAGAAGAAAAGGAAGTAAGAAAACCAAATGAACCAAAAGAAACACAGATGTTTCAAAGGAATTGGGTAGAAATTTAAGCAATGATCATAGTAGCTGACTAATTTTTCTAAAACATGTTAAAAGAGGGAGAAAACGGCAAGCAATAAGAATTGCAGAATCTTGGAATGCCTGAGGTTGGAAGGGACCCCTGGAGGTCATCTGGTCCACCCCCCATGCTCAAGCAGGACCACCTAGAGCCAGTTGCACAGGACTGTGTCTGTATGGCTTTTGTGTATCTCCAAGGATGGAGACTCTACAACATCCTTGGGCAACCTGTGCCAGTGCTCAGACACCGTCACAGTAAAAAAAAAAAGTTTTCTCATGTTCAGGAGGAACCTCCCATGTTTCAGTTCGTGCCCATTCCCTCTTGCTCTGTCATTGGGCCATCCAACGATGGGCCACAAAGATGCTTAAGTGACTGGAGCATCTCGCATATGAGGACAGGCTGAGAGACCTGGGATTGTTTAGCTTTCTCTAGGCCCATCTGTGGATGCTCTCCAGTATGTCCATGTCTGTCTTATACTGTGTCCAGTTCTGGGCTTCCCAGTATTTCAGGTCTGGCCTCAACACTGATGAGTAGAGGGGAAGCATCACCTCCCTTGACCTGCTGGCAATATTTTGTCTAATGCAGCCTATGATGCCATTCACGTGCTTTGACACAAGGGCACATTGCTGGCTCATGTTCAACTTGGTGTTTGTCAGGACTCCCTGGTCCTTGTCTTCAAAGCTGCTTTCTAGCTGGGCAGCCCCTGGCATATATTGGTACATGAGATTTTTCCTCTTGGTGCAGGACTTTGCACTTCCCCTTGTTTGAACTTCATGAGATTCCTGTCAGCCCATTTTTCCAGCTTGTTGAGGTCCCTGTGAATGGTAACACAGCCATCTGGTGTACCAGCCACTCTTCCCAGTTTTGTGTCATCAGCAAAAGAAAGCAAGCTCAGAGCTTAGTTTTGCAGATTGCTGTTGTTGTACTGAAGATCAGGGTTCAGAGAGGTCAGAAGCAGGGACTGCTAACACACTTTGTGATTAGTTAGTCTAATGGTGATATTATCAAGGAAAAAGAAACATGCAAAAGCATTGAAGAGGAAACAGCTTCTGCTGCTGAAGCAAAGTTAGAAAATGAACTAGTAAGCAATCCATCATGGGTAGCTCATATCAGTTTGTTCACCTATTGTAGAACGGTTTGGATTGGAAGAGACCTTCAAAGATCAAGTCCAACCCCCTGCTGTGGGCAGGGACATGTTTTAATAGCTCAGGCTGCTCAGAGCCCTGTCCAACTTGAACTTGAACATTTGCAATGATAGGGCATCTGCAACTTCTCTGGGCAACCTGTTCTAGTGTCTCACCACCTGCACTGTAAAAAAACTTCCTTATGTCTAGTCTAAACCTACCCTCTTTCAGTTTAAAACTGTTGCCCCTTGTCCTATCACTACAGGCCCTGGTAAAAAGTCTCTCTCTACCTCTCTTATAAGCCCCCTTTAAGTATTGAAAGGCTGCAGTAAGGTGTCCCCAGAACATTCTCTTCTCCAGACTGAACAACCCCAACTCTCTCATCATTCTTTCATAGGAGAGATGTTCCAGCCCTCTCTGATAATTTTCGTGGTCCTTCTCTAGACCTGCTCTAACAGGTCCATGTCTTTCTTGCACTGTGGACCCCAGAACTGGATGCAGTACTCCAGGTGGAGTCTCACCAGAGCAGAGTAGAGGGGCAGAATCACCTCCCTCAGCCTGCTGGTCACACTTCTTTTGATGCAGCCCAGGATGCGGTTGGCTTTCTGGGCTGCCATCGCACATTGCTGGCTCATGTCCATCGTTTCATCCACCATGACCCCCAAGTCCTTCCTGGCAGGGCTGCTCTCAATCCCTTCATCCCCCAGCCTGTATCGATACCAGGGGTTGCCCCAGCCCAGGTGCAGGACGTTGCACTTGGCCTTGTTGAACCTCATGAGGTTGGCATGGGCCCACTTCTTGAGCTTGTCCAGGTCCTTCTGGATGGCATCCCATCCCTCAGGCATGTCTACTGTACCACTCAGCTTGGTTTCATCTGCAAACTTGCTGAGGATGCACTCTATCCCATTAGCTGTGTCATTGATGAAAATATTGGATAGTGTTGGCCGTTATGGACCCCTGAGGGACATCAGTAGTTACTGGTTTGCACAGGGATGTTGAGCCATTAACTCTTTGGGTTGAGTCTCATTGACTCTCTGTATGTGGTCATCCAGTCAGTTCCTCATCCGTCTAATAATCCAGCCATCAACCCCGTATCTTTCCAATTGAGTGGCAAGAATGTTGTGAGGGACTATATCAAAGGCACTCCAGAAATCTGGATAGATGGTATCTGTAGCTCTTCCCTTGTCCACTGATGACCAGCACTCCATTGTAGAAGAATATGGATATATTCTTAAGGGAGGTTGTTTGTCATCCTGCACTATGTTCTGTGTAGCTAAAATACTCTTTTGAAAGTACCTACAGAAACTTAAATGCAAGTATTAATTAATGGCTTACACTGTCTAATGGATTTACTCCTGCTAGATTTGACTGTTTGTAGCATGGGTGGTATGTGCAGGGTTTGGGGTTTTTTTTAGAATGAGGCAGAAGACTGGATCTGAGAGGAGCATAATCTTGAGTTGTTTCCTTTTTTTGAAGGTTACATTTGCAATGTACGTTTTAAGAATATTTCTAAACAGTGAGGGAGAAGGTTATCACTTGGTTGGCTAGCTGTATGTGCTCAGACAGTGGCCCTCATGTTCATTGGCCTTAGACATTTGATACAGGCTCTCACTTCCAGCTGCTACTTAAGCAAGCAAATAAAAAACCTGAAGATTTTCCTTTGGTAAGAGAGAGAAAATGGCAGTGAAATTGAACACACTAATACTTGTTTTCCTCTCATGTCTTTCTGGCTGCTTGAGTTTAACAAATCTCATTTCTTCAGTTTTACAGAAGTTGACATGAAATAGTGCCCTTTGCATTTTAGGTTTCTAAATTACTTTTGTGCTTGCCAGATATTTTTTCAGAACACCTCTATGGAGCTTGGGGGAATGTGGTGCTAGCACTGATAAGGTTTTTGAAAATGTTTTCTACTTGCAGGTATTTATTTAGAAGGGCACAAGGGAAGACAGCTATTGTAGTTTGGGACCAGGTATAACCTTTTTTCCACTGTTCATGTACAATCACATCTGAATTTTTAATTCAGTGCTTTTCAACAGATACTGAATAGTATATCACACATCTGTTTAAGAACAGAATGCTCTAACTCTTTAATGGTAGGAATTCTAAACTAGTTTTTTAAGTAAGCCCCATAGGTGTTTGTGACCCTAACAGAGCTACTTTAAGGTAGGAAGTGGGATTGTAGGAGCTCATGCTCTATCTTGATAAGCAAGTAGCCTAAAGGAGATGTGTCATTGTTTATATATAGGAAATCTGTTTCACAAAGACGTACTAACACTGTCTTTGGAAGTCTCTGTCAGAGATTGAAAACTAATTCTAAATTTTAAGTCCTAGTTGAAGAACTCTTTATAGCTGGAACTTGACTAGGATGTTGGAGGTAAAAAACTGTACCACCTTTAAAATTGTTAGGAGGTGCTTGCTCAGGGAAGCAAGTGCTCTGTTTTTCATAAGTTGATTTTTTGGTCTTTGCCATCTGGTTGGGGGATACTAGGAAAAAAATTGGCAATAAAACCTACATCTAGACCATACAGTAAGCTGAAGTTGCCATTCTTTTTCTCCCTTTACAAATATGAATAACTTTTGTTTTTGCAACAAAATGGTGGGTGAACTACTGATGCTTTTAAAATTGCTGCTATGGCTAATTACCTCGGTGCAGTCATTTATGTATGCTTCATTGCACTTTTCTCTACCTTCCCACTTCCCTCTGAAAGTGGACACAGCCCTTGCTCTGCAAGTAATGATGATAATTGGTAGTAAGACAGACCTGTTACTCATCCTTTTTTGAGCACATTTCTTATGGCAGGTGTCTAGTTTTTAATTAACTGCTAATGAACATGCCTAGTAGACCATGATACTGCTGCCAGCTTATTCCATTTTATATCTCACTGCTGCTAAGCTCTTAAAAGGTGACAGAGCAGGCATTAGTGTCTTTGAATTGACAGGAAGGTGATTATATGCATAACATAATTGTTTCTAGGATCTGCTATGGCAAATGTCTAGTTACTAAATACATCTGGTGAGCACTGCTGTTATCCATCTCCCTGATCTTTAGTTTCTTCTTTTGTGTGCAGCACATACTCCTTTTCCCCCTTCTAGAAAGAGAATACAATATACTTTGAACAATTCAAGTTTTTTAAATAAAAAGAGCATGAACTTCTGAAAAGGATTACCTTTATGTGTTAGGGAGAACTTTTAAACTTGTTATGAATACGTAATATATGAACAATGAATCAATATACTTTAGTCTTAAACAGCAGTGAGCCTCAGAAAATAAACGTTAAATCACAATATACCTTTGTTGGCCTAAAAGACCATGATCAGTTTTTCAGTCTTAAGCCTGTTTAACATAGTTGGATATTTAAGCATCTTTGGGTAACATTTTCCTCTGCTGCCCTAAGTAACCATTTTGCAAAGCTGCTAAGATGTTATGCAGAGTGATGCATTTCCACTTACAGCTCTCATATTCCATTCTACACCTTACACCGGACATTACTCCCTACACAGTTTGTATGCAGTCCTGTCAGAGAAGGAAGGAGGACATAGCCCTTCTTGTCACATGCTTTCAGCTTCAGAACCTGTTAGAGGGGATTAATCTCTTCCTCGTTTCTTGGACTTTTGAATTACCCTGTGTGTAGGCTACAAAGCAGAGCCAGGGAAATTGTAGGTAATGTGTCCCTAACAGTTTGATTTCTAAAGCCATTAAGCTATGCTTCCTGAAATCATGTGGATTATCTTGTTTGCTAATTAAACCAAGCAAGAGACCAAGGGAATCTTCACAGGCTTCCTGAAGGGATAGGGACAAGAATGGAAACAATTTAACTTCATTTCCCTGTTTTGACCTTCCTATGCCCACACTGCAAAAGCTAATTTGAGCTCACTGTTGGAGAAGGGAGGAGGTTTTTCTCCATGAAACCAATTTGGAAGGGATAAATCACTTTTTGTTCTTAGCCAATTACACACCACAACTAGGTAATCCAGTGTGATAGTGCTGCTGAGAGCAAGTAAGACCAATGCCATAAATGCAGTACAGTGCTGCTGATGCATGTTTTCTCATGGCTGGAGTGCAGATGACTAACCTGGCTTAAGTGGTCAATGAGGAAGAGAATGACTAAGATACCATCTGTGAGAGAGCCTGCCAAAACATCAGATTATCTCCCCTTACAGGAAACACGCTGGAAACTACTGAAGTCTGTGAGAAGAGAGATGTCCTCTTATTCTTTAGAGGCTAGATAAAAAAAAAAAAAAAAAAANACCCTGCAGTCCTGTCAGACTTTGCACTGCTCTTTACTGATACTTCTTCAGTTAAATGAAGTGTCACTAGCAATAGCTGCTTGATTTTGTAGAAGGTGGTCTACTGCTTTAAGTACTTAAAATAAAAAAAAAATTTAATACTTTCTTCAAAAAGTTTTTGGGTTGTTGTAAACACAGTAAAATAGAACAATAAGAACTATTTCTCTCTTACCTGGCTTTTAGACATAGTGATCAGGATAGTGATCAGATGTACATATTTCAGTGAAGACTATTGAAGCTTCTTAATGTAGCATGTGAAAAGAAATTCCTGATACATGGTGTGAGAAAGATTTGGTAAACTTATGGCTTTGTAGAATCATAGCATCATTTAGGTTGGAAAAGACCTTTAAGATCATCGGGTCCCACCATCAACCATGGACACTAAATCCACTAAACTAGAATTGACTAAAGGGATTGTGGTAAATTTTAAGATTTGTCTTGTATATCAAAAATAAGTAAATGATGATTGCATTACAGTTGGGACAGCAAAAATGTGAAATATTAGCAGGTCCAGTCCACAGTTCTTCAGTGTTAGTCACATAACACAGTGTGTCTACATAAATTTATAAATAGCTCAAGGCATTTCTTGGGATGGGGTTGTGAGAAAGAAAAGTGTAGGGGCGAAGTAGTTATCTAAATAGTAATAAATTAACTAATTCATATGTCAGTAGATGTTATGCAGGTGTTGTTGACAGTTTGTCTTGAAGAGTCTTGGGACCTATGGAAACAGATAACATTTTTGGATTATTTTGAATTGAGTTATTTTGGAGTAACTTGTGAAATATTGTGAGCTTTAGTCTAGGTAAGATTTCAGTAGCTGTCAGCAGTACTGTAACAATTTTGCCTGCCCTTGCAGGACCACTAGCATTCACCAGGTCAAACTCTCATGCCAAGCTGAGCTCATCCTGTTCAGACGTTTGCTTACCTGTCTTCTCTTTGATCCCATGAATTGAGTGGTACTCTAGCTTTTTTCATGGTATCTGCCTTCAGCAGAGGGATGGTGGAGAGTGGCCAAGGTGGAGAGGTTTGTTCTGTCTTCTCTTCATATGCACAGGCACAACGAAGCAGGAAAGAGGCAGAAAATGTGTTTACCTGTAGCAGACTAAAGGGGAGCTATGACTAAGCTGGAGTTGGTTTTGAAGCTTAATTTTCTCAATAAATCTGTGCTGAGCATTTTGAACAAATGAAGTGGTTAGCTGAACTTGGAAAATGTTAATAAAATCATAACAGCTTTAACTAGAACATACCTTAATATTTAAACGATGGGGAATTCATTCCAATATAAGGACTCTGTTTCTAAAATTGCTTACAGGTTATTTTGCCAGATCAGTTACAGGGTTGTATGTCCGCTCATTATGATATTGATCTTGCAAGCTGCTTTTGAAACAGATAGTTATTTTAATTCATTAATACTATGTTTCTTGTTGGGAATTCCATGACCTTATTGATGCTATCTGGAATACCTGGATTTTAAGCTCGAAGCTGGTTCCTAAACACAGTGTTAGTTCATGAGTAATTTTTTTTTTTTTTCCTGAAAGCTTGGCTAGAATAAAATATAAATTTAACTACACTAAATATGAAATTGAGCAGTGTCTTTTAGGCTTTTTAATATTGAATATAGAAACCTACTTACTCTTTCCAGACTGGGGGAAAAGAAGGGGGGGAGTTTAAAGCAGTCTTGCCAGTGACACTTGTTTTTTTCCCAGAGTGGTGATATTCCTTTCTGTAGGAAAGGAAAGGTGTGTGGGCCTTCTGCTGCTGCTGTTTGTCACTGGTGATGCTGTGGCAGGCAGTAGCTGCCCAAAACAACCTGCAGTAGTTGAACCTATTCCTCGGGCTGCAGAACAAGTATTCAGCTACCTTTTTTTGGTTTATGGGACATGAGCAGAGCTGTCCACAGACAGCATGATGCAATGCAGTGTATATACTGTGCTGGGACAAAGAGGACAGGCTAGATTTAAGAGAGACAAACAAATGAAAAAAATCCACCGTTGATTCTCAATAATTAACCAAACTTCTCCCTTCTCCTTCCCAAACTATGTGCTGTGCATTGTTCTTCTGGGAATGACGATACTGCTGGGAACAGCAGCAGCAGCTGCAGGCTCAACATCTCTCCCATGGCCATGGACCTCCAGTGCCTCTAACACCGCATCCATCAGGACTTCAGCCTCCAGGAATCCCTCCACTTGGAAGCAGTGCTGGCCTTCTTGCCCTTTCTAGTGCTTTGGGTGGGCAGTCTCACTTGGCAATAAAAGATGACAAGAAGCATCACGATGCAGAACACCACAGAGGTGAGAGGCATGGCAGGCCTGATTAGGACATTGTCAAATTTGCGCATTGCTGCAAATTATGTGCATCTCTAAAGAATTCAAGTTATATAGAATGAGAAAAAAACTGTTGGCAAATTTAAGAATGTCTGCGTATATACCACTGAAGCAAAATTCAGCTTGGAAGCTTTCAGTATTTTAAAAGGGGATCTCTAGGTGTCACCTGCTCTGTAGTTTGCAGAGCATTTTGACATCCTGTTAGTTGCAACACCAGTGGCCTGCACCATATTGTGGAAAACTGTTAAACTGCATAATGGGTAATTTTTTCAAAGAAAGTATGTTGTTAAATGGGTGGGTGGGAAGGTAGGGGGAGTGAGAAGTTAAATTTTGAAGTGAATGTGTTCAAACAAAAGATTTAGATAATTGCATCTGTTACTTTAGTTTCATAGGCTTAAATTCTAGTACACAATTAAATATTGGGCAAAATTGCACTTGACTGACTAATTCTTGAAAAGAAAATAATTTATTCTGTCATGAAATAAAACTAGGCTTTGTGTATGGTTAAACTGTAAAATCATGTTTACAAAATACTGTAATTTTCAGGAAATCACTGTATTAGGAATGTGCAATGACTTATATAAATAAAAGCCATTTTAAAACTGTTTGCGGCTTGTGTTCTAATTTTTTCCTCCCTTTTTTATTTCTGTTCTTGCCTCTGTGTCTGAACGGGCATGTCTGTGCATTTCTTGGTTACTGCGGGAGCAGACAGAGAGCCGGGCACAGTAAGTACCAATATTCCTGCTAATGTTTACACATCTACATAAGGTAATAATAATCAGACGTTGCACTGTTTGTCTGTTTTGTATTCCTTTTAGTCAGTTTCATGATACTGGGCATATGTGGGTTTTGTTAAGATACCTCTTGGTTTATTTAGAACACCAGCTCATTTATTTGGAGAACTGTATGAATCAGTTTTGTTTCTGAGCAGATTGGTTTGGGGGAAGCTTGAACTTTAGTTTGCTTATTGGCAGCAGGGCTTGGCGGGGCGGGGGGGAGCTGCAAATCAAACACAACATTGACTAAAACTTAAAGTATAACATTATTAGTCAGAGTTAAGATTTTCCCTGTAGGATTTTCAGGAATTAGAGTTGCAGAGCAGGTGAGAAATTTAAAATTCATGTGTCATAGTATCGTTTAGCCCTAGGAGTTGCTTTAACTGAATCGGTTTAAGCTGTACTAATATCTTTACTGCTTAATTTGTGCTTCAGGTATAACATCCATAGCAATACTTTTTTTCCCTTTAGACAGAAGCTGTAATAGAATCGGTGTAAGACAATCTTATCTGAAAACCAGCTGAAGAACTACTTTGTTACAGCTTTTTATACTGTTGTGTTTTAAATGATATTACTGTATATGTTGGAGATGGGCCTGTGCAACTTTCATGTCATTTCAAGTAACAAAGCTAATTCTGCTTGTTGATGTCATAGGTGAATTTGGGCTCTATTTTGTTTCTTTTTCTCAATTGAAAAAAGACAAGAACTAGGAAAAGTTGTTTGACATGTTTACAGTAGTAAACTTCTGATTTTTATTGCTGCTTTCTTTTATACTAGGGCTTGACATTTATTTGCTGGAAACTATCTGCCAATTGTTTGTGGCTGTCTTTTTTGTTTCTAGATTACTAAGCAAGAAGCATCCATTTTAGCTTGCTTAATGTTATTAATGACAGTGTAACTGTGGAAATAATTCTAAGTGGGTTTTCCTGAAGGCTCAGACTTACTAAGGACTTCTTTCTTTGGGTGGGACGTACTTCTTAGAGCAATGTTAGTCAAGTGCAGGATTCTCAACTTTCCTTAAGAGCTAAGGAAGGAGGTTTGCAGTCTGTGTCTGTGTGGGCACGTGTGCATGTGGGAGTGATGGGTTTGTGTTTTGCTTTGGTTGTGTTTCCTGTCCTTGCTTCTTCCCGTACTCCCCTGCCCTGTCCATCATGTAGTTTGCTAAAGGGTTTTTTGAGTTTAAAAACAGATGCTTCAAAATGTTGCGAAATTCAGACTAAATTCAACCTGTGGCTGAGGATAGTTCTTGCGTATGGGAGGAGAACTGTCAAAAATGAAACCCTGCTTTTGTGTTGTGGGAGATTTGCAATCTCACTTGCTTACTTTACTATATATGTCAATTTCATTTAATTAAAATACATAAAATTTTCACTGCAGATACTTCTGTCTCCATATGTGTAACTCATGATTGCTTGATTATTATCTGTAGTAGGCTTTTTTTATGCTGGGTTTACCACTAAGTAACCTTGAAACAATCATAAACATTTCATAAAAGAACTTTGCTATATGGATATATTGGCTTCAGGTTACTATGCCATAGTTTCTTTTTGTCTCCAGTGGAGAATAATACTTAATAATACAGGTGAACTTAAACTTGACCTTAAAATTGTTTATAAATACAGTGTTGCATTAGAATCTTGGCTTAACAGTAAATGATATCTTCAGTGAAAGAATCATAATTCAAGTGACCATCAAGTTCAAATTTGTGGTTAAAATGATTAGCTGGGAATGATTTGCTCTTTGAACTCCTCAAATTCTCTTGTATTTGTAATGGATTTCTTTTTAATTTAAAATATATTTTTAAGGATAATATAAAATTGGCCACAAGTACACAAGGATACCAGCAGGTCTGTTTAATTATTTTGTGTGGTTCTAACTGAGCAGTAGGCTCTTTGCAGATTATCAGTTTGATTTTCAGACTAACATTTTAAGTGTAATGGTCCTGCCAGAAATCCTGACAAAGGCTAGCTTTCGTCCTCCAAGACACCAAAACCCATGCTGTCTCTTAGTTACCTAAATTAACCATGATATTTGGTATTGCTGAGCAGTTCAA
>VYZV01009255.1:25940-52288 GCA_013401275.1 Pandion haliaetus
TCAAATGTGCCTAATGTGACCTTCCAGTATCATCAGTAGAAGCTAACAGCTTCAAATGTTCAAGTTTGAAAGACTACAATTTAGTGTTTGCCTACTTGGTTTTAAATTGAGGGGTTTTTGGCATAATTTTGGGGCAAAGCATATTGTGGCATATTATTTGAGCATATTAACTTATAAATGAGATCTGGTTTAGTTTTGGGTTTTTTTTCCTCTGTCTCCTTAGGCAAATAAGCAGTCACGAGCTTTTATGTATTGTAAGTTTAGAAATGCTTCAAAAAAAAAAGTGAGATTCATGTATTTATAAAGGAATGTAAAGATGTAGTGGCTTCATTATTCTTGACTGTGATCAGTGTCCATTTTACCTGCTTTTGCTATGTTTAAATGCAAGGGCTACATTTTTCTTTTTTATATTACTTAAAGTTTCAGGAACTAAAATGAAAAGAAGTTCTTTGTAAATGCATGTTTGTGAAATATATAACATTTAAGTTAATAATAATAGTATACTTCATACATGAACTGCTAAAATGATTTAGTCAAAATTAAATTATAGGACTACACGGTTAATGGCAGGTGGGTTTTGGCTGATGTAGCTCTAATCATCCAAAACCGGGTCATGTTATTGTGGGAATGCAGGTATCCTTACTGTTGGGACAGCCTGGCTGCAGGTAATGAAACCAGGCAAAGTAAGCAAGTTTTGCAACTGAAGCTTAATAAAGTTTTGGGAGACCTCAATACAAAAACTTTGTTGTCCACATGTTTTTTTTCTAGGGAACATACTGGCAACGTTTTTCAAACTTAACTTAGGTGTTCATTTATCACTTGTCTTCCCACTGTTCTAGTATCCTGTTTGTACAGCATAGAAATGCAGATGTTCTGAAGCACTGTATTGTATCATTAATAATTTGTAGGCAGTGAAATCTGCCTTCATTATGTGCTTGGGATTTACATTAAGATTGGTGTTTATTTTTTGTCCTCATGAAGAAAAAATTAGCTTGTTTTCTAAGTACTCATAAATTTTCCAAGAAATTTTTTTGCCTTCATTGTTAAGCACAAATGTTGCTATTGTTTTTTAAAGCAAATGCTCTTTTCTTACAGCAGAAAAGTACTCTGTGTTCTTAGCTCTCTGTCCTATTCTTCCTCTCCCAGTCTTGGAGGAAGGGGGCACGCACAATTGAATGCTCCTTTTTGGTTGATATTGTATGCAAACTGTTTTTGTTTTGTGTTTTAATTCTTTCAAAGCCGGGGGGGGGAATCATAAAAGGAGTTATATGAAAGTGTAGGGTACTCTTCAGTGGGGCACATGTATACTTCTTGGCCTTTATGAAGAAAGTATTATTTTCCATTATATAGCTTGTAATCGAAAAACTTGAATTTGTTCAATCAGTTTGGTTTTTTTTTTTTTTTTTTTTTTTCNCAACTTAAAAATAAGGCGGATCTTACAGTCTTTATGGGTGCAAACCACAAATTAGCTTCAGCAGAAGTTGTTCACACAGAAGAGCTGTGGGATGCTGCATTGCAGTTTAGTTTGTAGCTGATACAAAACAGCATAAGGCTGCTCATGAAGGACAAGAGGTTTGGGGTGGTCTGGTATAAATTTTTATGGATAATCCTGATTCTGACAAACATTAGCTAGAAAATACTGAAATCAACACAAGTCTGATTCTCTCTTAATGTCTCCCAATTATTGAATCGATGTGGAGAGTGATTCAAATCCATTTAGGCTTCTAGATTTCCTTGTTCCTAATAGGAACATACTAGTTTAAATATAACTTAAAATGGTGGGCAAAAAGGGGGCAAAGTCAGTAGCTTTCCCTCACCAGTAATTTAAAACAAAGCCTGCTGATGTTACAAGTCAACTTTTGGGTTGTTGACGTGTGTGTTTGCAAGAAGCGTGTTCAACAAATGGAAGTTAATGATTCTTAAGTTGAGTAACTTTGAGTGCAGTCTTCTTGTGCCTTGCTGGGGGACAGTTAAGCGCTAGTCCCTTTTCCCGTGTCTTATCACTGAGACCTGACAGTGAGCAGTGCGACTGCTGAGCAGATGACGTTTTGGCTGCTAGATGTTAGACTTGATCCTGTTTTGCCTCCTCAGTAAGGGATTGCATTTCTTCCTGTCTACACGTGGATAGCTGTAGGTGGCACTTGTGTGTGGTGCAGCAGTACGGGTCCAGGGTAGTGATTAAATAAACACAGTGGCCCTGCTTGGTGATAATGGGCAAGTGCAAGAAGTCAGCTGTAATAACTGGCTGTAATGGCAGGTGCGTGGAGTTGGTTTGGATGTAGAGCGAATCCATGAACGGCCAAGCACAGAGCAAGTGTGTGTGTCTTTGGGTGAAAGGGGGGCAGGAAGGATAAGGAGCCCAGCGCTAGAGAAGTTCTTAACTGGGACCAGGTCTAGTTGAACCATGAGCACAGATGTGATGTAAATACGGTTATTTAATTGCTGTAATGATCAGCGTAAAGTTAATTGTCAGTTCTGTATGTTCTGGTGAGTTGTCTGTGCTGTGTTATAACTGGGGCTAAATGAAATACTGTGGGCTTTCAGCCTGTACCTCTGGCACACATACTTGAGGTTTGGAAGTAGTTCCTATGGGGAACGGCATGGCAGTTGAAGAAGTGTATTTGAATAATGTGTGTTACATTCCTAATAGGGAACCTGTCTTCTCTCTGCACATCATGACTAGGTTTTTGTTTCATATTTGCTGGTGGTGTTTCACTGTTTAACTTGCTGGCAGCAAAGTTGCTTTAGGATCCCAAGTTGCCTGTTACACAGCCTTTATGCAGTCTTGTAACTGTGACAGGAAGTGGTGCACATTAGGCTTTTTTTCTTCTTTCAGGACTTATTTGAAGGGATTCATGTGAATAAATTTTGAATTATTGGAAGAAAAATAAAACATTTACATAGAATTGATTTTGACCATTTGTTCTGATCTGAAATTCATTATTTACAAATGTTGCATTGGTAATCCCTGATCAGTTGAACTGCTAGTATGAAAGCAAGGATTACTCTCAATTTATGCATCTAGTCTGTTGAAATTAAGACAAAATGAAAACTGGTGTCATGCAGTTCCTCTTTAGGAAATCAACTGTGCATGTATGTATCTTTTTGCCCTTTTTGTACAAATTGATTATTATTGAAGATCAATCCCAGTGGAAAATTTCTGTAGCATTATTTAAAAAACTATGTAAGTAGTATAGCTAAAATAAAAATGCTTGTCCTACTCTTCAAAATAAGTCAGGTGTTAGTACGCCTGGTAGAAGAACTAAACAGTATTTTTTTCAAAGACAAGATAAGGAGAACTCCATCGTTGTGAAGCTGTTGGTGCTGTCTCCTAGCTGACCCTGTGCTTGATAGTGAACAAATGGCAAATACAAACTACTGGAGCTGAAATGAGGAAAGGTGGCTTTTAGTAGGCTGTCCTTACTGTTCCCTGAGCCTTACCTTTATGTTGGTAAGAGATGCCAATAGCCCAAGGCTTATATGATCCTATTTTCCCAGCTCTTGTTTGGATTTTGATGTATTTCCTTGGTTACTTTAGTGTTCTGCATCTGCCGTATGCACTACTTAAAAAGATGCGTATTTTCATATTGTTGAATGAAAACTTACACAATTGGTGGTTTGAATTATGGTAGTAGATTACAGTAGCAAGCTATTTTTACATCAAAAGTTATACTGTACCTGATTTTAGTCACAATTGTTAGAACTTCCTTGTACTCCTAAGGGAAACAAACCAGTAACTTTTTAATTATTGAGTTTACTGGTAAATTTTGCCAGAGTAACAGCACGATCCTACTTGCAATTGCCAGTATAGCTATTGTGCAATAAGCTGCTCTACAACAGCTTCTAGCATGGATGAATGTGGTAAGTTAGAGAAAGGCAGTATAAATATGGCCACAGGGGAGACGTTTTGCAGAACAGGCTTGTGAGGACTGTAGGTTATTGTTATAATTACATGTTTATGTGATAAGTAAGCCATCAGTCTTTTGAGGAAAAATCAAATCTAATAATCTTTGTTTGGCGTTTAGGACACTGTGGGAACTAGGTATACCTAGGATTTCCTAGGTAACGTTCACAGTATTCAAATTCTACAAGACAAACTGTACAGAATATTGCCAGCATTGTCTAGGTAGACTTTACATTAAACCAGAAAAAAATATCAGCTGTTGTAGTTACACATACTTGATGCCAAAATCAGTTTGCAAGCTGTTCCCTAGACTTCTGTGTAGTAACTTCAAATAGCAGCGTTGCTAAATTTTCCAAGTTGCTGCTCCTTTGCCACCTTTCAGTTACTCACACTTAATTTTGGCAATTTAAAATGAGAAACTGAGTTTATTCACTTGACTACATTTGCCTTCATTGTTTTATTCTAAGCTCTTCAGTAGTAAAACAGATTTTTTTTTTTTTAATTAGTTTTGTTAAGGGAAGTGTCTCTTAACTAAAAGTCTTTCCTCCTTAAGAAAAAACATTTGGAGTACTCAAATCTGTGGTCAAGTTTGAATTGGCAGCTTGCTGCTTAAGATGTTTCTACTGCTACAGACATGATGGATTCAATATTAATATGTAGCAGATCAGTTTTAATGTTTTTCAAACTAGTGAATCCCTGAGTTTGTGTGCATCTGGGAGAGATGAGTGGTTAAATTCAGACTGCATTTGTTAAGGCAATTAGTTCAGTGATCCAACAAGCCCACCTTTTAGCTGCAAAACATTGCAGTAAAGACATTATTTTGAGCTTCTTTATACTGAATTTCATTAGACCCTCCTATATGCTTTATGTAAGCCCCTTGGCATTTGTTTAGCTTGAATAGTCATGAATAAAAGAGCTTAGAATTGGCTTTAAAGTGCAGCTTCTGAAGTAGGAAAAAGAGGATTCAGATGGCCTTATGTACCCTGTTTTGTTTTCCTTCTCCTTGGGATCAAACATTAATGTCTGAGCAAAACTACCGTGGTGTCCTCAGGTTTTAAAGGGGAAGCCATTCACTGCACATTTCACTGGCTGCTAGTATATGTTTATGATATATTAACAGTAAATATCTCTGGCTCTTTCGTAGATCTAAGTATTTCGTTTGGGGGCTTACACTTACATCACAGTATATATGTCAGTATTAGGCTTTTCTCTTGTGAGAGGTACATGTATGTGTGTAAATACGTATTTTTTTTATACATTTATGCGACTATATATTTATTTATGTAAGCATGTACTTGGCTTTTAGGAGCTAGGCTTACCAGATCTTTGTGAAAGGAGATTTTTTTTCTCAACTCATTCAGTATTGTTCACAGCATTAACACATCACTGAACAAATTGCCCTCTTGCATATGCTAATCCTGCACTTAAAAGAACTCATTGTAACACGTTTTAATGCTTTGGCTGGAACGGAGATGGAGATGGGAATCGCAGGCATGTCAAATTGTCATGTGACTGAAAAATGTATAAAATGCCTTTCTCTTTGGGTCAACAGTTTGTGCTTAGCATAACTTAGCATGAATGAAAGAGTCCATGTAGTTTGAGGGAAAGATTAGTCTTTGCTTTTGTCTTTTTTGTGTGCGTGTTGGCCTCAGTTTTTCAGATCAAGTCTGATTAAACAACACTTTAGCCTTAATTTCACACTAGTAGTGAATGTTATGCTGGAAGTAAAAATATTTGATCTTTGTTTGCAATACATTTGTTGAAGGCATCCAGTTGGAGTTTACTGCAGCTAACATAATTACTGCATAACCTTATTTGGTAAATATTTGTTAAGAGTTAAAGTTGCTGTATATCTATCCATGCCTGCAGGTGTAGACACACAAAAACCTCATTGTATTTATGATGGTCTAGAAGTGAGCAATCTATCAGATTATATTTAGTAAGTCTCTCATTATATGGGATACGTATATAAAAAAAAAAAAAAAATCATTGTTGCCTGGTCATAAATAAACAGCAAGCCTGCTTCTCCTAAACAATAAATTCAGTTGAATTAATTAGTTAAATAGATGGTGACTGACAAGTGAACTAAACTTTTGATAAGGTGAACAATGAAAAGCCAGGCTTCTTAGAATGCATGAAGCTGTACATGTTTGCCTGGAGGACTTTGAGTTGAATTAAATGGAATGAAAGACTATGTAGGTATCACATTTCGAAAGCATCTATCACATCCAATTTGAGTTTTTAAGTATATATGAAGGAATCTTGAAAAGAATTTTTGATTGATCTTGTTTTTTGTGATTACAGAGTAATTCTCTGTTGGTCCCGGACAGTCTGCGAAGCACAGATAAACGCAGGAACGGCCCTGAATATACCAATGACATCAAAAAGAGAAAGGTGGATGATAAGGATTCCAGCCACTATGTAAGCAAATCTGTGTCAAAGAAATGATTAATTTATTTGCATATACTGTGCTTGTATGAGGAGTAAAAGAGCTGTGAAGAACAAGGCAATGTGTTTCTTATGGCTGATATAGTACATGAATATATGTGCCAGGGAGACCATTATTCATGTTGTGGAAAGAGTCAATGTTTTGGGCTATTGTCAAGTAATACTCCTCAACAGAGAATAATGAGCCAGGAGTAGCTGTTCGGGATTCAGGTGTTCTGGGAAATTTCTGAGAGTTTGAGCAACAGATCCTTTCTGGACTGCTCTAAAACTTGCAGGTTTGTTTGAAATGGAGGATTTCGTTGATTTGGAGGGGTTTTAGTACATTTTTCTGATACTAGCTGTTACCACGCTGTGTAATAATTACCATTGCAAATTGCATATGTTATGAGGCTGTACCGACTTACTAAAGTTTTCTTTTGGTTGGTAGTTTCAGCAGAAAGCAAATTGAAATATAAAAAGTTCACGGTTTGTTTTCTGTATTTTTTACTAGCTTGCTTGTTGCTTGGTTTTGAAGAGACACTTCAGTACAACAGTGTGGCATATATGAACCTCAAATGGTTCACATAGGCTTTCAACTTCAAGTCTAAATGCTCAGGCAGATAAATCACAGGATGATACTTGAACAGGCTTTAGAGACTAGGACTGGTGTGAAAGAGTACTGAAAAGCAGAACTTAAATCAAACAGAAGATACTATTCTTTGACATAGCAATGATGTGGCAAATTGTCTGATTTATATGAATCCAGTCACTAATTACTTCCTGATTACTGAAACCCAAGAGAAAATCAGGTGATACTTTATTTCCTCAGTATTTGGTAAGGTAATTTCTATCCACTTGGACTGAGAACATCTCTGAGCAGCTATTGCATATCTCTGGAGCTACTGATGGTAGATGGGGTTACTTTCCCCTTTCTGCACATTGTGGTGTTGTAGTACTGTTAGGGTTTTGCAAGTTGTATTTCCACCACTTTCTAATAATCTTGTTTTGTTTACAGAAAAGTTTGGCAAACCACTCCATGTTAGTCTTTCAACTTTGAGGGTTTGATGTTCTATGGGCATTTTTCATTTTAAATATTTGAGATTAAGCATTCTTAAGCTACATTTGATATAAAAAAAAAAAAAAAGGAAGAAAAAGCTTAACTTGCTTGTTTTTCTTGTGTTTCTACTGGGAAGAAATGAAAAGGGTATTATTGGACTGTAGAAGCAGTTTGTTTCAATCCACATTATAAATGTGTGGTTCTGTTTGCTTTTCATGTGAAATGGTTTAAAGGCAGCATCAAAACAAAGAATTGAGCAAAACGAGGGTATTTGAGAGTTCCGGATTTATTCTAAACTGGAAGATGATCTTTCTTTTTAAAGGTTCCCCAATTCTGCAAACAGCTGCTGATTTCGAGTTCATTTTAGATGAGACCTTTTCAGGGACTAAGAAGTACTTCTTTTGTCAGAAGGGAGATAAACCTGTTGTAGGAATTGTTGCTTTTGGAAACAAGATGCGAAATGNACCTAAAGGAGATGCCTTTGATAGTCCCAGTAAATTTCTATTTCTCAAGATGACAAAGTCAGTGGAGTGCACTTAATCATTGCTTGGCAACTATTTTTGCCCTCCTCAGGGCCGGTATTTCTGGTGAACAAGTGTCCCACCTACTGTGCTCCCACATGCTCAAATGTGTTCTACCTATTCTTGCCTTCTGGGTGCTTCATACTTTTCAAGAGGTGGCAGATAACAGGGGCTGAAGCTTTCCTATTCCTTTTCCTTCTGCACCCTTTGGTTGGACAGCTTCCTGAGTGGCAAATAGAACCACCATTCTGTCTTCAGTGGCACTCTTGGATGCCTAATATGTTTGCGGTATTTCTTGGAGCAATATTCAGCTGCTAAAGGAGAAGGGAAGGGTTGAAACCACCTGTTGGGTTTTTGGGGGGTTTGGTTTTTTTTAAACATTTAGGGCCTGAGGTGAGAGGAAGAAACTGGTGTTTTACTCTCTGTCTGCTTAAGTGTGATAGCCCAGATACTTCGAAAGCCAGTGGTGGGAGACAGTTTGAGCAATCTTGTATGTCTGATTTGTTTGCCTAGAAAATTTTTAAATAAAAGTACTGTTACTGGAAATGTCAAACTTGCCCCCACAAAAATTTTATGTTTTGTCATTCACTTCATTTTTGTTTGGTTTTGGTTTTGAGTCAAGACTCACCTTCTGGTTGAACCACCATGGTGCACTGCTGAAATCGCTAGACCACTCTGTATCATAGAATGTGTCTACTGGGGCATCCCAGCCCTTTTTGGAGATAGGGACCAGGAGGCACTTCAGTAACAGCTATCATGAGGCACTAGAGCAGCTCAGGTGAACACAGATTTATGTGAAACAGTCAAAATGCAGCTTGAGAAGCCACAATAAAACATTTCCATTTAGGAATGTCCAAGTATTTTGGTTTTCTTAGGCAGAAATGTTGAAATGCCTTGGCATTTCTGAAGCTTTTTCTTCCACAGAACTTTCCATTTTAAAACTTTCCTTCCTGGAAAAGGAGAAAAATTGTCCTATCACTTTGAGGAAGTTGATTCATCAAACAAATGCCAAAAAGTCCAGTTTTCTGAGATCTCTTGTTTTTTTAGGTATGCACAAACAGTAATTTCCGTAAGATTAACACGTAAGAATAGCATATGAACAGAATGAGTTTCTCTTTTAGGGGTAGTGATAACACTGTTTATGATGGTAATAAGGAGGTGTTTTGGACCCTCTTGCACTGATGGTGAGACCACCACCTTTCAACTAGTTCTACCTCATGTGGGTTTTGCTATTGAAGCAGAAATAAGGTGTTGTGTTCCTGTTTTCATTGTTTTCCCTGTTGCTAATAAGTTAATGAAAGGCTGTTTGCTTTTTGTTTAGGAAAAACAAAAAATGTCTGAGTAGATGCGTAGTCTTACTCTCTGGGCTCTTGATGTACTAATTGAAATGAACACTATATTTATTTATTTTTAATAGGACAGTGATGGGGACAAGAGTGACGATAACTTGGTTGTAGATGTATCCAATGAGGTAACTTTTTTCGTTTTTGTAGTCTTGACATTTGCCCAAAGGTTAAAGGAAAAGTGCATATAGATGTTAGAAGAAAAATCCTCTGTGTGGATATGTTAAAATATTCACAACTTCTCCTTTTTGTTAGTACTGCAGTTACTATGTCTTCCTCTGAGCATTATCTGGTTGCCATCTTGGCTTTTATTTCTGCTGCTCTGTCCAGGTCTGTTCCCTCTGCAGTTATGTTCTGATGCTTCACAGCTGCTCTGCAGTGGAGAGAGTTGTGGTGAGATGCAGGTGGAGGGCTGAGTTTTTCAGACTAGTGTCTTCAAATGAAAAAGGAAGACATTACCTAACCTTGTATTTAATAGTAGCAGTATTATTAAAAACATTTTTGGTACCTTAAAAATCACTAGTATTTTAACACCCTATGTAAAGGACAGCATTTTCCACAAATGTTTGGTTTTTACAATGAAGTCAGCTGAAGTCAGAATGAAGTCAGTCCATTCACAAAATTTTCCAGAGGTTGTAGCCACTTTTTTTCTCCAGGGCAGAGATTTGGCAGTGGCATCAAGGTGAAGGGATGGGCCTTCCCTTTTCTTCATCTTTTATTTCATACAACATAGAGATTTAGGAAACCTGAATGTGGTAGCATGGTTCTTTTGCTGTGTGAAAAGCACAGGGAGAGAAGCTGACAGAGAAGAAGTGTCTTCAGCAGCTCCAAGTGCCCAAATGATGTCAGCCAAGTAGAAAAATGGGGACCCAACCAGGGATTTTAGTAATCTTTTCAGAAGGCCTACTTAAAATCAAACTGCTCAGTAATCAATCAGTAGACTTAGTGCCTTCTTGTGAGGAGTGCTTCCTTCCTGCTGCTATTCTCATGAGCCAAAGGAGCATGGAGAACCTGCAGAGCTCTGATGGCATCGTAGCTTGCTGGGCTGGCTATTCCAGGTTAGAGGAAAAGCAGAGTGCCTCTGGAAGAGAGAAAGATAATCATCTGAGAGGTGATTTCAGTTTTTCCTGTAGATTTAAGTAGTGAGGCAATTGCAAACGGTATTTAAAAAGAAGTGACAGATATTATGGCATATACATCATGCATCTCTATCTCTTCTGAAGGTAGACATGAGCAAGGTTTGTAAGGCCTGAAAGAGATTATTGAAACGTTTGTTGTCACTAGCAGTGCGTGGAGAGCGTACATGGAAAAAAAATGTAAACTCTACTGCAGCTACTGTTGGTCTTTCTTGCTCTTAGCACGTGTTCTGCGTGCTTGCCTTAGTTTGTGCTTAGATTGCAAGCTCTATGCTTGGAAACAGTTTATGATTGCTTGTAGCATAAAATAAACCCAGATTGCTTACTGTATGAACTTATGTCTCTAAATTGATGAAGGGATTTCAGCTTTTTTTCTATAGAGATAACAAATTGTCTTGTTGTATGAACTTACTGCTTAAATTCNGACTCCTTAATGGTATTTGTGTACCAACCCATGACATGGTTCTGTGCTGTTCTTCCTTTCCCACTGTTTTAGGATCCTTCTTCCCCAAGGGCAAGTCCCACTCATTCACCACGTGAAAACGGTATAGATAAAACTCGCCTGCTGAAGAAAGATGCCTCTAGCAGTCCAGCATCTACGGCCTCTTCAGGAAGTTCCACTTCCCTCAAATCCAAAGAAATTAGTCTGGTGGGTAGCAGTCTGTTGTCCAGATAAATCATCATGCTCTTTCTTGTAAAGTTAAACTCTCCATTCTCCTGCAACCACTTGGGGCAGAAGTACATGTCTTTAAACATTTGAAACTGAAATAGACTACTGTTTTCCAGACCTTTATGGTGGTATTCAGCTTTCCTCCTTAGCAATATTTTCTGCTTCATTTTGATTTCTTGTATTTCCTACATTTCTGTCAAATGAGTTGCAGATTTATTACAAAGTACAAGAGTCGCTTAAGCATTTTTTATTTTTTCTTGAGCAATAGCTTATGGTTTAACATAGTCTGTATATAGTCACTAAGAAGTTCTCCAGGCTTTTGTTAAAATCTTCTAAATAAGCTGTTACTCTTTGAAAACTTTTCCTGCAGTATCACTAACAATTTGATAAGATTCTCTGTAGCTTTTGTGTTACAATTTTTTGGCACTATACATTATGGTATTTTGTTTTTGTACTTAGATTTGCTGTGTCCAATAATAATTGAGACAGTAATGATTTCAAGCTAGAATAATTTGGTGATGTGTACTGTATTGTCCCGAAAAAAAATTAGCTCAGGCTTTTTTTTTCATGCCAATGGAAGAAGGAAGAGTAACTCTATGTTTCTTTTCTTATTTTAATTTTGGCAGCAATCAAAAAGGTCAGCATTTCTCTCTCACAAGTTAATGTTGTCAGCATTGCGTGGATTTATGAAAATTGGCTAAGGGACTAGGTAGTAGGTGCCCAGCATCCCAGCTGCTGTTGTGATAAATTGTATAATATGGCCTGGATTAAAAATAATACTCATTTAATTTGTTTAATGATACCAGCATGAAAAAGCCAGCACGCCTGTTCTGAAATCCAGCACACCAACTCCTCGAAGTGATGTGCCAACCCCAGGCACTAGTGCAACTCCAGGACTTCGTCCAGGCCTTGGCAAGCCTCCAACAATGGACCCTCTGGTTAACCAAGCTGGTAATGCATTACCTCACGTGCTTTTATGCTTCCAAAATTAATCTTTTTTTATGTGTGTAGTTCTGTGTGAATGTTAACTAAATGTATTACTTTGCTCTTGCTATCAAGAGAGGGCTTTATGAGAAGCAGATGTTTGGATTATCAAGAGTTTGAATATCTTTCTATCTCTTATCCTTCTTTGTTTACTTTTGTCTTTATCTTTTTTGCAAATAATCCAGAGAATGAATGCAATATAAAAAGACTTCTCAGAAGATTCTGGTACTTACTCTGAATGCAATCTTTTCTCCAGCTCTTTGTCTGAGTCTACTAATATTTGCTGCAGTGTAAATCTTGACAAATGCAGGGGGAAGTTTACTTTTGCTGTTCAGACTGGTACAGCACAGTTGCTTCGAACATGAGCTGTGTAAACCATGTCTGTCAGCTTTACTGCTTAATTTGGCAAAGGACAGATTAAAGTAAAGAGGGAAATATTACAGAAATGGAAATGGGTAGTGCTAGAAGGGATTGTTGGAAGTAATCAGCAAGTTCAGACTTCAGTAGATCTTTCTTACACTAAGTAAGAGAGGTGGTGGTACTGATAAATTATGGCAACATTTCTTGGCAGTGTGTGTATGTGAGAGGGGAAGGTTAGGTACTGTAGGGGGATAAAAGGGCTGTTTGCTCCTCTGTATGCAGGAATAAATAAATAAAACTACTTGATTTCATTATTCCATAGCTGCAGGTTTGCGGACACCATTGGCAGTACCAGGACCGTACCCTGCTCCATTTGGAATGGTACCTCATGCTGGCATGAATGGAGAGTTAACTAGTCCAGGGGCAGCCTATGCCAGTCTGCACAATATGTCACCCCAGATGAGTGCTGCTGCGGCTGCAGCTGCTGTGGTTGCCTATGGAAGATCTCCTATGGTAGGCCATACGTTGCATGCAATCTCAGTTGTGTGAGTCGTGGTTCACTGAGAAGAGCTACATGCTTCATTTAGCACTGTTGAATTCCCAAGTTACAACAGCGCCAAAGGCTTGACAGCTTCACTGTGTGTTTCACTTTGCTGCGTGGCTGGAGAAACAAATTTGCACCTTGAAAACAAAAAATCTTGGTGTATTTATGTGTGTTTCCTTTTTTCTTTACCTTCACCAGTGCTTTGACTGATTAATAAATGCCAAAAAATTATTTTATGCATTAAATGAAAAGGTAGTTTTGGTAGCTACAAAGTATTTTCATTGGTGCTGTGGACATCTGCTTTTCTCTTGCTGAACCAGATTTGTGTTTGTGTAAAAAATTAATCTTGAAGCGTGTAGAAGTCTTTTTATCTAAGTCTCTGACCTTGTTTTTTGTTTTTTGTGGAAATCAATACGAGAAGGTGGTTGGTACATATCTTGGAGCTTTGTGATAAGGTGTATTAAGAATAGTTGCTGTTGTGGGTGTACTAAGTAAGTAGAGCATAGCAGTTACAGCTGCTGTCAAGCAGAATAACCTGGGGGCCTGATTCTGCAAGCATGAGCTTGATGGCAGCTTTATGTATAAACAAACTTACCTACTTGTAAATTTACAAGATGGGACTTAAGCTTGCTGTCTTCTCATTATTGTAGATATGGCTACTTTTTTTCAAACTGGTAAACAGGGCTTTTATGTGAAAATGTGCATATGCACTCCTTAAAGCAATAAGAATTTTAACTCAGGTGTAGCGTTCAGAAAAGAAACTAAGTCTGTTTGGTCCAGAATTTCTGTTTGGATTATTTGAGGAACTTATTTATTCAGGGTATAAAAGTTTAGTGGAATTGCAGTATGTAAAGAGAGCATAGTATATTTAAACTGTAGACAGATTTGTCTGCACCCTGCAGTGTAGCTCCATGAGAGATCTCTCAGCTGATGTGCCCACACAGTGCAGCGTGGAGCCATGCGAAGATTCTAGCTGGCGCCTGAAGCTGCTTTCCAGCACTGTGCTGTGCTTGCATGGGTACGTGCTAGCTGTCGCAGAGCTACAGAGCGCTGGCGTGGCTACATGCCGACACGCCATGGACTCTAATTCCAGGGCTAGCTCTGTGCTAACACGGGTATTTGTGTTACGCTCAGTGGTGTGAATGCATGATACACATTGTTGGTTTTCTGTTCACATATGAATACTTCCAGCAGAAGCATGCCTAAGGAAAACATCTTGTTTTCCCCCTCTGTGAAGGGACATGCACTTATCTAATACTGTGGGTAAAAGCCACATTTTAGTTAAATGCAAAATATCTTGGGGGTGAAGAAAAGGGGCTTGCTGAATGAGAAATTGCAAGTGTCAGATTAATTCATTTTTCATTGTCAGGTTGGGTTTGATCCTCCTCCTCACATGAGAGTACCTGGAATCCCTCCAAATCTAGCAGGGATTCCTGGGGGAAAACCGTAAGTAACTTCTAACATTTTGGTAACATCTGCAATATCTAGAGAGAATGAAGTTATATTATCTCAGTGAACAAGAATTCCAAAGTGGATTGTGTTTGGTTGTTCCCAAGAGATTGTTTTAGACTTCTTCTGGTAAAAGGTGCAGCATATAAATTCTCAAATGGTAGTTGTCAGATACCAAAACAGGTGTGTATATACCTATTTCCAAGAAAAAGCTGTTGAAGGTATACTTTGACAGTTTTTTATTTCCTCCTTTGTAGCCCACTTAACTTCCCCCAGAAAGTGGTAGACAGTGGTAAAATGTGTAAGATAAAACACATTGAAACTAAACTTCCTACTCTACTGAGCATAGACATGTAATGCAAACTCACAGACTCCTTGTCTGGCACCTGTTTCATCAGGCATGAGAGTCTGCAACTGTTGATCACAGTGGGTGTCTGAAGCAGTTACTTTAGCAACTGATGTGCACCTTGCGTAATGGAGCAAGCTCTTTAAAATGTTTGTGTAAGTGTGCAGCTGGAAAGCAAAAGGATGATGAAGCAGTTGTGCAGCAGGTGGTGCTTAGATGAAGGATAACTTTCACAATGGGTTCTTTTTATTTAAAAGTTTTAATTATTGATGAAGAAGTGGTTAAATAAAATACTTCTGTGATGCTGTGGCTTACTGATATTACAATAAAATAAATTCACCAAAACAGCATACATCAAGTTTTTCAGTAGTTTGGCTTTGGTAGTCTGTTGAGATTGAGTTTATCCGTGTGCAGTAGAGTCATGAGCATGTATGACCTCTTAAAAAATGATTATTTTTTAAGTATTTCTGGACAACTAGTCTATGCAGGTACAAACAGCATAGACTGCAAATATGACTAAACTGTTTTCTTGGACAGAGTGCGGCAGAGAGAATTCTAACAGGCTTTTCGACACTTTGTTAGAACCTGTTCTTTGTCCCTTTCTGCCTGGCATTCAGTCCTGTCCTCTCTTTCAACAGAATGTTGCAGTTAGGGTAGTTTCTCTCTGTCTAGGTACTTACATAATTTTAAAACTCACTTAACAATTTGCACTTCCTATGCTGGGTGTTCCTGTTATATACTTCCTTTACCAATCTATCATGGTTTATTTTTTCCTTTTGCAACTTCAGGAAAAATTTAGAAACTAGTACTTTTAGGATACTAAGTTATAAGACACACTGTGGTGAAAGTCATACACACACATATTTCTGTTTGCCTTCATTCTGAACTCCTGTTAATAGCTAGTGATACGTTGTAATGTCAGTCATGCAAACATCCCTAAAAGTACACCAGGTTACAGGCAAAAAAGTGTGTTTTCTTCTGCTCTTTCTCCATAACAGTAGGAAGGCAGCAGACTTAGATTAGGAAAGCCATGCTGAATGTGTTTTTGTTGTTATCCACCATGCTTTGGAGAACAGACTTAGTTATCTGTTGGCAGTGTGAGAAACCTGTTAAATCTTGAATTTACTTAAAGTAAAGTTGGTGGTATGTTGATAAGATTCCTGAAGTGAGGGCTTAATGAGTTGGTGTTATGTATCAGATGGTGGTGTATTGAAATTTAGTACAGGAAGGAGTAGGCTTTGTTCTCAAAACATTCTTTTATTAAGGGTCAGACTCATTCTTGCTGACTTTAGTAGAATTTGGCATACTTATATAAAATATTTTTGGAGATCGCATAATCCAGTGGCTGTAAGTTTTTTTTCTTTTAAACAAGTATATTCATAAGCTTTCAATTACTTATTCCATTAGTAATGGCTGGCAATATTTTATATTATAAGCTATCAAAACCTATTTTTGTTCAGTCAGAAATTTTCTGTGGCTGACTTCCAGTTGCTGCTCTATTCAAGGCACAAAAGCAGTGCGTGTATGCTGCTATACTTTGTATCCGGGTATTTCATAGCTAAATTACAGTCTGTGTGTTTGGGGGTTTTTTTAAATCTTTTTATTCAATGTTCTTGTTATTCACACTGCTGCGTAGATTGCCTACTTTGATACATATTCCCTACTCTCCACTTGATTTGATGTGTTTTGTAATGTTTTTTGTGGTTTTGTTACTTGGACTGTGTCAGTCATTTCCTCTACAGTGACTTCTTTGTTTACCTTTATTGTAAGTGAGGCAAACCTGAAATTCCATAAACTGATCTGTTATCTTTCCATTGACAGCTTTCGAACAGTCTTTTGTTTTAGTCTTGTTTGGCTGCCATCTGCTACCTGCAGCATCTTTGAGTATCTCTTACCTACACTAGGCAAGTCTCCTACATTAAAGTACATGGGTTATATAACCATGCAAGCTAGTGGAGTACTCCTGGTTTATTTTCAAAATCTGCCTTTTGCTAGAGTGCAGTTAAAATGCCACACTGAATTTGTTTTATGGGATGTGGAGTTTTAGTCTGAGTCTTGTTGCAGGCAGTACAGAGAATTTTCAAATTGAACTATTGAATCCCCAGCCATATGTGTATGCTCACAGCTCCACATTTTTATCAATTGTTATTGCTGGGACTGTTCTTTTCACCCAGCCCTACTTCCAAGAGAAAATTAAGTCCTTTCTTTCCGACAGAATGACACTTCTGATAGCACCCAGTTTTCTTTAACAGATCTCAGAATACACAGGGGTTAATGACTAGCTTGTTAGAAAAATTAGTAGCCTCTTAAAAACTTGCTTGTACTTGTCTCTCTGTTTTTATCAAGAGCCTGTTGTCTGGAAAACTTGCCTTTTGCTTGTCTTCTTTTGTAACTTGATTAAATGTAAGTCTTTACTACCAACTTTTTATGTTCCTGAATGTGAATCTTTCAGTTTTGCTCTTTGCAGAGTCTAACCTTGTTAGCAGTGGTACAGAAGTACTTGGAAAATAGGGTAGCAATCTAGAAAGCCCAAGTGTCTTCAGCAATTTCTTAATTACACAAATGAGCTAGTCTTTGTGTTTGGTAGCAGGTTGTGTTTGGTTGTTTTGGGTATTTTTTATAATTATTTCCTGTGAGATTTTTCAGTTTTTTCATATTACTTTGATATTTTGATGTACACACATGTGCTCTTATATTTGTTTCTCTCTTCAGCTGTTTGTAGTTCAGTAATTAATTTTATGGACAAGGACTTGATACCTATATGCATGTATGAATGTGCATAAAATAAGTTTTCATAGTCTAGGTTTCAAAGTTGATTCCCACCAGTAGATCATTCTTTTCTTAGCTGCTCCTCTGGTTTTGGTTTGTGAGTTGTTTGGGATTTGTTGGGGGGGGCTTGGTGGGGCAGGGGAGCAGCGGCAGTGGTGGTGGTGGTGGTGTGTTTTTTTCCTTCCAGATTGCCTTCAGCCATCACCTAATCAATAATTATCTTTGTCTTAGTTTGGGGATGGGAAATCAGCACTACTTTCTGACATGGAGATGTGGTGTCTAAGTCTTGCACTTTGCTGTTTTGATACATTTAACTATGCCCTGGACTATAAGCTCTTGGTGTATTGCTGTCATCATGATTTTTGCTTTGCATAGCCTTTCTAACAATGTAATTATTTAGCTTTTAGTCTTCTATAGCTGCTAAATTAATGTTCTTGTGGATTTCTCCTTGATGTGAACCACACCTTCTAATAGTTGGATTGTGCACTGAACACAGATTTTGAAGCTCAGGGGTAAGATTTATGTCCACGGTATTGCTTCCCTGTTGTCTAAAATTGTGAATTAATGGTAGTGTTAAGGACAAATGTATTTCTCAGTATTTTTTTCAAATGTGGTTTTAATTGAAGCATGAGGTGTTACACACAGACACCAGAAAGAGCTTAAAATACACATTTCTCATTTTAGTAGGAAAGGGAAATTCCATGTGGTAAGTGTTTAACTCTTTCAACTTCTAGTTAAAAGCTGATTTTTCTTTGTGTTTTTGGAAAGGAATAGTATGCTGTTCTGGAGTTGCTCAAGGCAAAAATTAAAAAGATTTCAATTCTTCTGTTCTTCACACTTGTTCACTGAATGTACAATGTGGAATATGTTAAAGGAAGGCTAATTTTATTATATTCTAGAATATAATGTTTTCCACCCCCTTGTTATTTCTGTACAAATACCTTTTTCCTTATTTCTCAGCATTTTGTCATATATTGAAACACGCTACTCAGTCACTGTTGTGATAACTACAACTACAAATAAGCTACAGTATGAAGAATTGCTGAAAGTAAAATGCACTCATTAGTACAAGGAACTGTCTGCTTTTGTGTTTTGCACTTGAGGTATTTTGTCTAGTTAAGGAATTCTGTTTGAATTGGAAATTGGAGAGATGAAGTAGAAGCTTTTTTTTTTTTAAGGCATGGTACTTTAAGTAGGCAGGAATTGCATGCATTATATCAATTTGAATACTTAGAGTACCTGGCAGTTAGGTAGTTTAGTTATTTGCCATGTTCTTGAGCAGTGAATTAATTATTCTGAACTCTCCTCAACATGTCAGTTGATACTTACTTATTAGATACTGACTTGGAAATTGGAGAGCCATATTACCAGATTTAAGCTGAGAAAGTGGGTTATGTTAGTAGCACCTACTATGTTGTAATGTATAGGAATTCTGCAGGTTCTCAGTGCTGCTTTGACACAGATGAGGGAGAAGTCTTTGGACACAGTAGATCAGAAGAATATTTCTCTTATTCAGAAAGAATATAATCATAAGTGGCAGTGTACTGTTTCTCAGAACTCTCCTAAATAAAAGGCATGCAAGTTTGTTTTGTAACTGTTCTTTTCATAATATACAATTAATTACAAGTGTACATTTACATATTAATTGATATGGACTTATCTTGGTTTATGTTAAATTGTAATTGCATTGTATAAGAACTTTTTCTTTGTTCACTGTGGTTGTTAAGCCCAGCTTGAGGAAGGGCTACCTTAATGCTAATGGTCATTTGACCAAAGGCAGATAATCATGGAACCCAGAGATTTTATAGAGGCAGAATGCTGTGAGTGAGATAAAAATCCATGATCATGATGAAGCTGAACAGCAGTTTCTGGCATATATTGTCAATTCTAAAATATCATCGTAAAAGGACAAAAATGCACATCACATTTTTGCAGTGTTATGGAATTCAGGTGTCAATAGCAATTTGTTGAGGAGAAAGATGGGTGTGTAAGGGATGCCTGTCAAGAAATACATTGATCTTTAGAGAACTCAAGAATTTACTGAATTTTACTAAACATTGACTCTTAAGTTTGGACAACCAAAATGCTTGTCAGTTTTGAGAATTCAGGCCTGTGAATATATCTAGTGCATTAAAAATGGAGTAATTTCTTAATTGTATGTAAGTACACCTACAGCTTTGGAAGTGTAGCACTGGAAGTACAGTCGTCCCCAGAAGTAGCAGAGCAGGTCCTCTGTCATGGTGACCTGATGGAGATGTAGCCAAGGACAACAGCTATTGAGCTGCAAATAGTCATTTGTTTGCACTGCTGTCTCCAGTACTGTGTTGTTCTGGAGGTGGAAGCTTTCCATGTCTAGCAAGCATCAGCCTTGCGAATGATGCAAGTTTTTTCAAAGTAAAAGGTGTGTGTAATGAAAAGTTATACCATAATACTTAGTAGATACAAGTTAATAGACCACAGAAGTATGCTGACAGTGGTGAGGTTAGCATGACATGCCACACATCTTCAAGCAAACAGGAACATTTACTTTTTTGTGTGCTTGTCTTGGCAGGGGCAGAGGGATTTGGCAGTGTGTAGCCATTTCTTTACACAGTGGATTGCTGATAACTTGCACTGTAGAAAAATCTGTCTTGACTTGTAAGAAACTGTCACTGGTGTGTTTGTTAGGCCTTCAAACTCAGTCATCCTGAGTCCTGACCAACTAGTCTTGGAAGCAAATGCCCGCTCATAACGATGAAAAAGAGAGACTACTCATATGATCTATGTAACTGCACTTTAAACACAGGCATACAGGTAAAATTCTACATGATTAAAAGTACACTGGGTAAGTCCCTGGTGTTTCAGAGCAGAAGAGTCATCATTAATTCTCCAGTCTGCATGAACCACTTGAAAAATGTTCCTATTGTCTTCCTCCCACCCCATCTCAGCAAGAACTGAGAAGTTGTGTGTATGCACAGAAGCGTTTCAAGACACCAATTATTTAGGTATTTTGAATTGAACAGAACATTTACGCTGTAAGCTTCCATTTAAAAAAAAAAAAAAGTCATGTACAAGTGGATTATTCATCTTAAACGTGCTGGAAAAAATTGCTTAGTACTTGCTTAATTGTTTTTCTTCTGTCCATGATAAAAAAAAAAAGGGTAGGCCGAGACTTCAAAGTTGTGCAGCTCTGTGTACTCTTACTGCTAACAAATACTCTGCAGCTGACTTTGATCTGGAGCCCAGGATGGGGCCCAGCTTTTCAGCCTCTTAAGTGCTATGACTCTTTAGTTGGATTCTGTACCTGAACCTGAGCAGTTGTTCAGCCTTGAGCAATCTTGTTGCCACTCCTCTTCTGCTTCCTCTCCCATCCTGTGTCTCATCTGTTTAGTGAATAACTACTTTGGGACAGTCCTGTCTCTACTCCTCTTCACAGAAATGATAGAGATTTCTAGTGAAGCCTTTATCATTACTGTAATTCTTCATACAAAAAAAGAGAAAGGGTCTCATGGGAAGAAATAAATTTGATTTACTGTGCATCTTGTGTAAATGTAAGGGAGTGAACTTTGCACTTCCTTTATTATCTTGCATTTCCAATTCCTGACATTTCCATGACAAAAAAGATTTGTCATCTTTTGGACTTGCTCATCCTCCATTTCTGTGTATTCTCTGAGCAGGCTTTCAACTCCCATGTCCAACCATGAAACATGAATGAGGTACAGGAATTGCATGTATGTGTTCTATTAATGTCTTTGTTTAATAGCAGTTACTGTTAACCAGTTTTTACCCTTTCTGTCTGAGAAAACTGTGATATTGCATGGGATAACTCTTTCTGCTGTTTCTTTTTGTATGAAAGAACTGTAGAGTTCTTTCACCCCTCCACTTCTCACTCTTTTTTAAAGGAATATCTTCTGGTCTGCTTCTGGGCATATTCAGTTGCTTTGTGATGTCCGTTACAGATCCAGGCATCTTGTTTGTTCCTTGCTTTCAAACTGTGCAGTACTTGGAAACATGCAATGAAATACTTTGAAAATACTAGCTCAGAGCTCAGAAAAGAAGATTAAATTGAATCATCTATTGTTGGGTCCTTGGAAGAGGGAAGCAATACTAATACTTGAGCAACAGTGACTGAAGATTTCTGAGGAAGAAGGTACATTTGGAAAAGAAAGGGTAATTCTGAACACAATATATTAGAAGAATAGAGGTATCACTAGGGAGTCTGTAGCTCATTAGTGAAAAAAAAAAAAGGATACTTGTATCTCACCATTTTTTATCCACTTTGGCCTCTTGAAGAATGCTGTTAATGTAACAGCAGCATTAAAAACATGAGCTATGGATGTGCATAAAACAGAAGAAGCAAAAAAGCAGCTCACCAGTATAGAAAAACCTAGCCTTTTGCAGTAGTATTTTCATTATTATTTAAAACAAACCAAGAAAAACCCCTGCACCTGAAACCTTTATTAGCTGCTATTTGTGCCCTGGTCCTTGAGTAGAGCTGACTTTAAACATTACAGTCAACATGAAGAAATAATTTTATGTACTTTCCCCAAGGAGGAGTCCTATTATTCAGTGCTGGGATTCACTTCCTCAACCCTCAGTTTCCATATACTTGAAATCATGCACTGAATGCAAGTAAAAGGTGTTACAGAAGTGCCAAAACTACCTGGGAAACTGAGCCTTTCAGCTTTTCCAAAATACATATTGAAGAAAACATGATTGTGAGAAGATGGTACCAGCTTTCTGATGAAAGGTGTGTGCAACCACTCGCATGTTTCTATTTTCTTTTTAAAGCACTAGTTACCAGCTGGAAAGAGGAATGTGAGCACAGCTGGTGCTGATGTTAAAGATGAGGTGCAGGAATGGAGCAAAAGTTGACCTTTGGCTAGCGCTACTGCAAGGCAACAAGTGCAAGCCTCATGGAAGAAGGCTGAAGGAGTACTGCCTGCTGAGGGATTGTTGCTGCAGGATTTCTGGTGCTGAGACTTGGAACTGCTGGCTAAAACCCAGGGCCTTAAGGGTCTTTTGGTTATCCTCGTGGCTGAGGGATAGCAGCCATGACCTTGGTCTGTAGAATTAAGGGTAGAATTTAACATGTTTCCACACTGCATGAATACTTTAGGTGAGGCAAGCTGAAAATACCTGTTGTGAATCCTTGTCTCCCTCTGAGGTTTCATATGCCTGTATTACTTGGCACTGTAGCTCTGATCTTTTTGAGAAAAAGATTGGCAAGTAATCAAATAAAAAAATACTGTGTTTTTCTTGTGTTATAGCAGTGCAACTGGCTTGACTTTTCTTTTTTTTTGTCTTTTCTCTTCTTTCCCTTCCCCAAAAGAGCCTACTCCTTTCACGTTACTGCAGATGGTCAGATGCAGCCAGTTCCTTTCCCTCCCGATGCCCTCATTGGCCCAGGAATCCCTCGCCATGCCCGTCAGATTAACACTCTGAACCATGGGGAAGTGGTGTGTGCAGTTACCATCAGCAACCCCACAAGACATGTGTACACGGGTGGGAAGGGGTGCGTCAAAGTCTGGGACATCAGCCAGCCTGGCAACAAGAGCCCTGTCTCTCAGCTGGACTGCCTGGTAGGTGAACAGGAACTTGTGCACAAAGTAGCTTCTCCTTGGAGACGCAGTAAGGAAATAGCTGTCCTTGTCTGGATTTTGTTCATATTACAAGGAAATAGCAGGCAGTTCTGTTTCCCGCTTTATGTATTTAGCTGCCTTTTTTTTTTAACACATAACAGGTGGAGTTACAGAGAAGAGTGCTGATTTGTTTAGGGATAAATATCATCACTAAGGGTCAAATAACAGTTTAGGTAAGATTTCTGAGTAGAGAGTGTACCTGATTTTTTTCTCCTCTTCCCCTTCCCCCCTGCTTCCCTTCTAGTCATGCTGATGACTTTTGTGCATGAGTTTAAAAGGAATGTAGCCTGGCTTATGCAGGGCTGCACAGAACCTTCCTAGGTGTTTAACTCGCAACAGGAGTGACAACCTCTGTTTTTTTGTAAGAGGGTAGCAACCACATAACGAAATAATGTGACAAGGTACCAAGGTCACTTTAAGTCTCACTGTGTTTTTGTTGGTGATCCTCAAATTACACATTTTTGTTGGTTGTTTTCACATATGCAGGATACAAAAGGGACTGAGTGCAGTAGTATAGGTAGCTGAAAAGCTGACTCAAAAAAGGTAATGGCTCAATAAAAGATGCTTCTCATATTAGAAGCAGCACAGACGTTCGTGAAATGTTAACTGAGAAGACTTAATGTCATAAAGGACAGTAATATATATTCTGAATGAAAATAATTCTAGTTTCAATGTTGATCCAATTAAATGTGGTGGGTGTTTTGGTTTGGATTGGTTTTTTTTAGACTTTTCCCTTTTTTTACTGGCACCCTTATGTTAGTAGTAAAAGTATGGTTGAATATGTATTCTGTTCTGTGACAGTTGTTTGGATGCACAGTCCTAGCTGCCTTCATTTTAGATATGGAGCAGTAATGGCTGACTAGCTAAGCCAACATTTCTACTGCACTACTTACTGTTCCTTGCTGTGAATAAAAAAAAGAAGTAGCAGTAGTAATGTTATTGACTACTTCTTGCAGTGCTTTTTTGTATGTTTTGAGTTACAGCTCTTAACCCTCCATTTTCTAAAGAACTGTTACCATGTTAATTTAGCAGCTGTTACAGAGAAATGGGCTTCCAATACACTTAAGAAGTCAAGCTTCCAATAAATGAAGGTTGAAATGTTTTCCACCTCTAAGTCCCCTGTAGTACCTCTCAATCAGCAGTAGTATCACAAATGTGAGACTGATAATATAAGTACAGCAAGTCATGTTGAACAGCAAAGGACCAACGTAAATCCAGGAGCAGTATGGCAATACTTTATATTTTAACTTTAAATGCAAAATAGTATTTGAAAGAAAACTCCAAAATGTGAAAGGCATGAGACAAGAACTGTATTTTCATATAGGGTTGCCTAAGTGCCAAATCAAAGCTGATTTGCTTTATTATTTCTATTGTTGGTGACCTTAGCTCATGGAGTGCACTTGCAGAAATACAAGCATACTTTGGCTCTGGTTTTGTGTAATGAGATGGAAGACTTGCCATTTGTCATGTTTAAAACAGAGTAGACTGTGACAACATGAGTCTGCAGTTTAATTTCTACAGCTGCAGTCTCTGGTTAGTGATGAGAAATAGGTGTTTGAAACCTTTTAGGATCTGCTAGTTCCTCTTTACTGCTTTGGTAATGGAAAAAACATCATACAGTTTAAAACTTGGATGCAGGCAGAATCATATTAGTGGTCATTATTGGCAGGTATGTATTACCATAACTGAGGTGATTTGTGTTGTACAGAACAGAGATAACTACATCCGCTCTTGTAAACTGCTGCCTGATGGATGCACCCTAATAGTTGGCGGGGAAGCCAGCACATTATCCATATGGGACCTGGCAGCACCAACTCCTCGTATTAAAGCAGAGCTGACGTCCTCAGCCCCTGCCTGCTATGCTCTGGCTATCAGCCCAGATTCCAAGGTGTGCTTTTCCTGCTGCAGTGATGGGAACATCGCAGTGTGGGATCTGCACAATCAGACATTGGTCAGGTGAGTCATTACTTGTTTACAGAAAACTTTAATAGAAGTTACTCTTTGGATAGCTACATAAATATTTATCTCCCTGAATGGTGGTTCATGACACCAAATAGTACTTCTTACCCAAAGAATGCAGTTTGCACCCGAGTTGGGCAGAAACTAGTTCTGGTAGCTTCAACCTATTCATGGAAGATGCACTTTCAGGGCCTAAAGGGCTGGTCCATAACAACTGCAGTGAGTGTAAAAGTTTGTGCTGGTTTCAGTTAGTTGGGATTTGTCTGCAGGTTTCTACAAGTAGCATTTCTGCTGGTTGGCGATTGATGTAGACTGAACAAGCCTTTTAGGGAACTCTTTGAGGTTTGTTCTTTTCCTTTGTCTTAAGCCTTGTTAAGTAATAAAGAGAATTTTCAGTTCTTATTTAGTGATGATAAGTAATAAAATTAATCTTACAAAAGCAGTTGAAAGTGTGGATCCTCTCAGTTCTTTAGGAAAGGGTAAAGGACTGATGTTTGGTCATTCGTGAGAGAAAGGCATTTGAGGTTTTGGGGGAAATTTGATCTCTAAAACTTTTAGAATGGGTTGCAAAGAGTATAATAAATGGATTGCCATGTAAATTACTTTTAGAAATCCTTTGCTAGACCTTGATTAACGAATATATTAGTTAAAGGTTAAAGTGTCTAGCAGGTCAATATTCAGCATCAGTGCTATGACAGTGAAAGAAAGATAGGGCCATGTGTGAAATAGCTCTTAGCAACTAGCTGTGCGGTTTATTAGAAGATAAATTTTGGTTTATGCTTACCAAAGTAGTGGTGGCTTACAATATTATGAGAAGAGAGCCTAAATTGGGAAGGCTGTGATGTTTTAAAAGTTCTGAAGACAAACACTGAAGAATCTGCTTAGTCTGCTGTGTTTCAGTTAAATTTCCTGTATATTGATAATTAGCCTAAACTTATATGCAGAGAGTCATGTTGATGTGGATGCAAATTTTGCTTTATGTTAGACTTGAGTTCAGCAAAGATTTTGGTTATAAAAAATCCTTGGTTTGCCCTATGCATGCGTAGTCCCTGTAAAGGTGCACTCTCCATCTATGACTGTCTAGCCTTTTGAATGTTTGCTGTAGGTGTTCCCACCACTTGCTGGCTGATCTTGCTAACTGATAACACGTGGAATTTTGAGACCAGAGCTACAAAACAAAATGTGCCACATGACGTTTCTTTGGTAGCTCTTAGTGATTCATACTCTTCATTCCCAAGCCAGTTGTCTTCCCCCCCCC
>VYZV01009256.1:1882-20286 GCA_013401275.1 Pandion haliaetus
ACATGTTGAACATTTGTTAGCAAATTTATGTCAATTCTGGTATCAAAAAAGAGTGACTGTTCCAAGACATACCACTCCCAACTCTCCACCAAAAAGCAGTTTCAAAGTGCTATGCATTATGAAGAGAACCAAGCTGCCTCTCTCCACCCATCCCCATATTTTAGAGTCATATACAAATTATTTACATATTGACAAGAACAACTTTAAAGAAAATAAAAATGTTCTCATTTTATGTACACAAAGCACATTTCTGCAGTTACTAACAAATGGAATTTCTAATTGAAAAAAATCTTTATTGGCATTAAATACTATCACATGCCTGAAGATTTGTCAGATTCAATTTCTAACCTAATTTTAAAGAGTTCATAGTTTGGGCTTTTTTTTGTGTGTGACTGGGTGTTGGGTTTTTGTTTGTTGGTATTTGGGTTTTTTTTAAACTACATCAGAAAAGAAGGAGGAGACCAAAAAAATAATATTTGTTACTTTTTACTGAAAATAACCTTTAGATGCTAATAGACTAATAAAATAAAACCATTCCTAAAACCAGAGAACTGATCTGCCTTTGCACAGTGTGATACACATTCACATTTGTACTCCAGTTGCTGCACTGAAAAGACATGAACTGTATTATTAAAAGCCATGTCAGAAATGAACTAACACACAAAGGACGCTCAAAAAAATTAATTAAATCCTTCAAGAAAGGCTTATCTAAGAGGCCTTCAGTTTTGATATTCCATAGTATTTATTGCAACTACAGCGTCCCTGTTGGCAAGTACACTTTTCAAGGTATGTTGAGGACTTCATTCATATAACAGAATTCTCAGTCTTACAAAACCATGATTCTTTCTTCCTCTTTTTTGCCTTTATTAGCATAAAGTCACCTTATATACTGGTGCACGTCTGCTACATCATTTGTAGCGAGAACTTCCCTTTCACAAGAAAGGATCTTGTCAGAAAAGGTATTATTAACATAAGCAGGCCAGAAATTGCCAGATTATTTTACTAAAATGTGTAATAGAAACGTGCCGTTACAAAGAAAAGCAAAAGACAGTGACCAGATATTTTAATCTTAGGTACCAGATGAACATACTATATGAAATTTCTGCAAAAGTAAAAAAACTGAAGAGGTCTGGTCTACACATAAAAGAATACAAACAAGGCAAAATAGATCATCCATCGGTACTCCTTGCATTTGGACATGATTCCTGATAAAAGGACATTTCAAAAAAACAGTCACAAACATTCAGAAAGACAAGTTGTTCTTCAGTATAAAAGCATCACCATAAAAAAAACTACGCAAGCATCTCAATAAATTAATGCTTGTGTTTTACAATGTAGACAAGACATATTTTATGTCTGTGAGAAAATTATTTCCAGTCTCTAGTGAAGTTGAGATGACTAACTTGTATGTTGGTTTTCAGATTTTTGGGACTGTTTTAGGAATTCACTGGAAATCTTATTTTATTGAAAGCAAAACACAAACACACACCACTGACCACATCATGACAGACCTACCAAAACTGCTGACCTGGCATTGTGTATTTTTTTATATTCGGGATGGATAGGCCCTAGGTGTCTGTGTAACACAAGCAAGTGCACAAATGAAGCTAAATCTAATTATTTGCTAAACTTGGTGTGAAATTTCAACTTTTCATTATATGCCAAATGTGAACAGCTATGTCAGCAAACATGTCACCTATGATTCTGTTTCCCCTCAGATGGCTGAGCTACAGATTCTATTATTTCATATTTTTAACTTTGTCTTCCTAACCAGCTGGTTTCCTCAATCCACATAATGCATGACTTTCTGAAAGGTTTTTCCTTTTTATTTCTTTTCATCTAAGAACTTTAAAGATTAGATGAATCATGACCAGAGTGTCTCCTCATAAATGCCATTACTGAATTATTTCAGAGCTATCACCAGTACATTTTAGTACATCAGGACTTGATGTATGTACAGCAAGTTAGTTGTCCTGGTGGTGCCAGGAGGAACTGAGTATTTCTGGTCTTGAAACTACCATAAATTGTCTCAAACAAAAAAAAAAACCCCAAAACTTCAAACTAACCTCTTTGCCAAATTTTAGACAAACTCGTCCTGTGCATAAGCAGTGTAGGCTACCTGCAAGATACTCACGTACCTATCATCCTAGCAGGCAAAAAACCCAGAGTATCTACTTCTGCAGAGGTCTAACCTCTACAGAAGAATCACAAATGTGGTGGTCTGACCGTAGGGCAGTGTTATGGGTTTGTGTGGCGCGGTTTTCCCTTGGTGGCAGGGGAGGGGGGCTACAGAGGCGGCCCCTTTAAGAAGTTGCTGGAAGAATTCGCTGCCCCAAAATGTCGGACCCGCGCGCCAAAATGTCGGCCCCGCCTCTAGGCGGGGAGTGACGGTGGTAGCGCCTCTGGGAAACCTATTTAAGAAGGGGAACCGGTAGTGTGGGGGGGAACTTGAGAGGAACATCGCTGCCGGCACTGGAATCATGGAAGTGGAGGGGGAGGAGGAGGAGCCTGAGGAGGCTGATGGCCCTGCAGCCCAGGGGGTGAACGGTGGAGCGGAAGCTCCCGAAGGTGGCCGTAACCCCATGGTAAAAACCGCGCTGAAGCAGTGTGAGACGGGAGAGCAGCCCGCGAAGAAAAAGACCCGCGCCAGGGAAGTTTGTGAGGAACTGAAGCCCGCGGAAAAGGACCCGCGCCAGGGAAGTTTGTGAGGAACTGAAGCCCGCGGAAAAGGACCCGCGCCAGGGAAGTTTGTGAGGAACTGAAGCCCGCGGAAAAGGACCCGCGCCAGGGAAGTTTGTGAGGAACTGAAGCCCGCGGAAAAGGACCCGCGCCAGGGAAGTTTGTGAGGAACTGAAGCCCGCGGAAAAGGACCCGCGCCAGGGAAGTTTGTGAGGAACTGAAGCCCGCGGAAAAGGACCCGCGCCAGGGAAGTTTGTGAGGAACTGAAGCCCGCGGAAAAGGACCCGCGCCAGGGAAGTTTGTGAGGAACTGAAGCCCGCGGAAAAGGACCCGCGCCAGGGAAGTTTGTGAGGAACTGAAGCCCGCGGAAAAGGACCCGCGCCAGGGAAGTTTGTGAGGAACTGAAGCCCGCGGAAAAGGACCCGCGCCAGGGAAGTTTGTGAGGAACTGAAGCCCGCGGAAAAGGACCCGCGCCAGGGAAGTTTGTGAGGAACTGAAGCCCGCGGAAAAGGACCCGCGCCAGGGAAGTTTGTGAGGAACTGAAGCCCGCGGAAAGGAACCACGTTGGAGCAGGGAACGAGAGAGGAATCTTCCCCCTGAGGAAAGAAGCGGCAACGACGATGTGCGGCGAGCTGACTCAACCCCCATCCCCGATTCCCCTGCGCCGCCGGGGGGAGGAGGTAGAAGGCATCGATAGTGAACTGAGCCGGGAAGGCGGGAGGGGTGGGGGGAGGTTGTTCTGATGTTTGGTTTCCCTTCCTAATACCCTTGTGTTTTGTTTCTGTTTTGATTTGTAGTAAATTAAATTGATTTTGTTTCTTCCCCAAGTTGAGCCTGTCTTTTGCCCGTGACCATAAGTGGGGAGTGATCCCTCCCAGTCCTTGTCTCGACCCACACGCCTGCCTTTTGTCTGTTTTTTTTTTCTCCTCATCCCAACGTGGCCAGGCGAGGGGGTGGGGGGCGAGTGAGCGGCTTCGTGGTGCTTTGTTACCGACTGAGCTGACCTGAAACCACGACAGGCAGCTGTGAAAGTATCTAGTAATTCAAGAACAGAGCTGGATGCAAATTCTTAAGAAGGGCGGCAACAGCTAGAAGGCCACAATCAGTCTGACATGGCAGATGGGCTAGCGGACCCAACAGGGGAATTTTCCACGGTTCGGTTTAGAAATGGGATGAAAGAAAAAGTTTAATGTAGAAACAGCATGAACTGCTCTGATTACAACTCTCAAAAACTGGAGTGTAGCATGCAGAGATTTCTGGGTTATGGCTGATGATGCTCTTAGGATATTACACACAATGGAGCGGATTCAGCTTTGCCCGAGGGTGGAAGCTGTGACATTCTTTGTGCACCCTTTTTTCTATCCTATTCAGGGGATTTCAAGAATTGGAAAAGATTAAAACATGAAACTAAGTCTTCAGCTATATGGGCCATTTTTAATTAGGCGTTGCTGACTTAAAAGTGAAGTACATTTCTTTGCAAATGATGCAACAGAGTTAGAGATTTATACCTTAAGTAGCATTAATACATTGTTTGAGATGACACAATTTTCAATTTTAAACAGCAACAGTAAAGAGAAAAACCTGAAGGGGAAATGAGGCAGCTCTGGTAGCAATTATCTCTACCCCCAGTTCAGTCCTCCATAAACACTTCCCTAAACTGGCACCACTACTAAACAAGGAGACACACCACTTAAAGTGTCCCAGATCCTTTAAGGACTTTCCAGCTGTCTTTGTAAATAACAAACCCAACAAAAGGAAAAACTGTTGGTCACACAGCAAGGAAAATCTCATCTACTGAGAGATGATATTCCACCCATTGCTTGGGAAAGCACTGCGTTTCCACTTGTCCTCTCCATATTAACTTGCAACATTTCCTTAGGTTTCAGGATTATTACAGCCTAATACATATAAAAGCACACAGCAGTAAAATTCATAGCTTCTTAGTCTGTTTCCCAAAAACGTCAGAAAAAAACCCTAAAATTCCTAACATAGTTAGTCTCTTAAGGACAGTAATGTCTCCAGGCATGGCCTAATTGCCTCAAAGAAATAGAAACATAGATAAAAGTTTCTGAATATTGCTGCAATACACAAGATGGCTGTATTTTTTAATTTTCCGTATTTCTTCTGCTTGACAGGTCTTTATGCATTAACTACACAAAGCTTGTGTTGGACTACTCCATCTACACTACTGATGATGTCCTCACCAAACCATACCAAAGGGATATGATGACAGAAAGCATACTGATGATAGGACAACAGACAGCTCTCTCTTACTTTCAGCTTTCAAAAACATACCTTAAAACTAAAATGCAGTTGTTCAGTGTGCAATCATGTGTTGTGGCACAGCTGTGATTTCATTAACTTTGAGATAGAACACAGGCAAAACACATGAGAATGGTGAGCACAAACATCCTGTTAACCAGGTGGGAAGGCAACCTGTCAGAGCTCCAGCCTCTTAATCAAAGTATGAAATAGAACCATATATGCTATCCTACATAATTACAGTCCTATGCAGCAGAAATTCATTCAGCAAATTAACAGTTTGAATCTGAACTAGAACAAAGCAGTAAGGGGAACTTAAATGCCTTAAATGTCTCTGAGAAAAGTCTAATTGGTGCAGAAATAGATTTTGCACACAGTCACTAATAGTCAGGCAAGTTCGCCTACAAATCCCTCTGGAATTTATTCCTAAAGTGGTTGCAGCTTGCAAGATGCTAAGAGCTACCAGAAATTCCTGAAGGCATGACCCATAAAGCCATGGACACTGTTACATGAAACAGAGAGTTTTTACAGATACACAAAATACAGTATTTAACATTAAGGTATCCAAAGGCACCCTTCATTAGCACTGGCCTGCATGCAGACAGTGTACAATACATACACCAAGGACTCTGATGCTAAGCTTTTGGTCTGATTATAAACATCTTGCTGTTTTTAAGTTGCAGAACAGCACCCGTCGTTCTTAGGAAAGCACTGAGAGAAAGAAAGGTCCTCGCTTCAAAGTGTATAATGCTAAAACGGATGGTGGGCAGTAGGCAGTCTAACTATACATGCATGACTAACAGAAGAGATGAAGGCGTGGTAAGATGTTCAATGGTTTGCCAAGGTAGCACCACTTTTATTATAATGTAGTCTTGAAAAAACTGCCACTTGTCAAAACAAAAATGGAAGCAGTTACATGCTTATTTTTGCATTTACTATTCCTTTTCCTCCTGTCCCTCTTCCCACCCTGCACTCAAGGACATAATCTAGAAAAACAGGGCTAGTATCACAACACTGAGAAGTATTTTAAATTGATTCTTAAAAATATGATTCTTGGGATTCCTTTGTGGATTTCCCAAATAAAATGATTATTTTCTGAGTTTCAGAATAAAAAAAAGTGTAAGGGCATTTTCATTTATTTCCAGGGCTTTTTCCCAATACTTTAAGAACTGTAAGAAACAGCAGTATTACACAGACTAAGAAGAAAAGTCCTTGTTTTTACAGCCCTTGTACAAGTTCAATCCTTTCCCAAGCCCATAAAGGACTAAATGCTGTGATCACATTCTGCATTACCAGATTTATTTAATTTTACACTTGCCCTCTCCGTTCCACAGCAGAGTAAGAGGTTACATTTGAAGAAAACCTTCCCCTTCTCTCCACTCTGCCCGCAAAGTTAAGAAGTTTGCTTCCCGTGGCTAAGTCACTCAACACACTCAAAACTTATCTTTCTTTCTCTCCTTAATTTTAAATGAAAGAGATAAAGATATATCACTAAGGAGGACAAATCTAAAGGAAGAACTGCCTCTGCTGCTATTTCAAGTGAAATTGCTGGATTTGTTTAACTTTACAGATATCCTCCTACGCCTCTGCTTAGCAAACACAGAGAAGACATTCTCAAGATGCAACCATTTTGTCTTCTGTAACACTAAAGACAAGATTACACAAACACTAACTTTCACATTATTAAGGGAAGGGCAGATGATTTTCAGAAGTGATGGGCCATAGAATCTTTTATCACTTTCTTGTCCTTTAATCTCTGAGATTCTATCTCATTTCTCTCTCCCTATTTAGTTCTTAAAAGAAGACAAAGAAAGCAAGAGGGAAATCAAATGCCTCTTTGCATGAACAGGAGCCAGGCAATTTTACACCCCTTTCTATATACCCTATTTTTGGTTGCCTGAAGGTTTTCAAGTAAGGGAGGCTTGCCTAAGCATGCTGCAATAAAAGCTACTATAGCCAGCTGCCTTAGTATCTAAAGGGGGTTCCTAGCAATCCTGTTGAATAACCCTGAGGCTAGCCACCACCAAGGAAATCAAAATATTAAGATAAAAAGATTCTTTAGGTTGTTTCCTTATTGCTCTAAGTAGGAAGTCTCAGAGGGCAGTTCAGACTGGTTGCCTGAGTGTTCAGACAATGATCACTCCCAGATGGCCTTGACAGGATGAGCTGACTCTTAAGAAAACATTAGGTAGCACTTACTGGAAACGAACCCATAGCTTTCTTCTACAAAGAGTAAGTGAATCTGGATTTCTTGCCATTAAAATCATTAATATTGACAACTACTTATAATATATGCTTCAGAACTGACACTTCACACCTTAAATCGAACAGCTGTTAGGTGTTCTCAGTTTTAGTCATACAAATACTCTTACGGACTATCTTTCCCTCATTTGAGAGTGCAGCTTAGCAAAAAACCAACTCCCCTATTTCCTTTCTCTATAGTTACGTGGTTTTTGTAGGTTTTTTTCCCCCTTTTTAATTTCCACTTCCTGTATTACAGGGTTTTTTTAATCCCATTCTGACTCCTCCTTATGACCATGTGTCAGGGAGAGCTTTTTACTTTCACAATTCAGACAAACACTACGTGCAGCTGAGGTTGGAGGCAATTATTCTTGTCCCTGAAGACTCTGAAGATTGCCATGTAAAACAAAGAAGAAAATCTTCCAAAAGCAAGTTGCTGCCTGAGTCAGTACTTATGAGCTACCTGCTCAGCCAACTCTAGGCAATCTTGCATGCTCTATTTTTTGCCAGCAAATTATTTTTTTTTATCCCCCATACTTCAAGCCCCTGGAGACAGATTTCCCAAGTTGCAATGCACCTGAAGCAACAGATTTCTCAGCACCCAGATACAATACATTATCTAAAGGCTATGCTTTGAAAAGTTACTTTTATTTACCTTTTTAACCTAGAGTGGCAAAAACAATACAGAGCAAAAGCATGAAAAGAAATTAAGCTACTTAAGATTATATCATTTTAAATGATAACTATAATAATTAAATGTATAGTATACTTAAAAATAATAGCTATAATATTTATTTTTAAAAGCGACCTACAAATGTTTTCAACCTAAGGATTTTCAAGTTCCAGGTTCTACATTTCCCTTCACCAGTCACAAGGAGTTTAAAGAGCATGAATTTAAAAAGTATTTCAGAAGCCCATTGTTAAATAAATACTGCAAAGTAAAACTACATTTGAACTCTAATTTCATTGCAAGTTTCAGAAGTTATCAAACGGAAATTTTGATTTCTATTTTGTTTTACAATTAATAATTTGGGAAGGTCAGAGAAACTTCAAGTTTGACAGTGAAATCATCATCATCAAAACAAACTCCACCTTCTTTCTAGAAACAAAAAATAGAGACTCATGTATTCTTTCATTTTTAATTTATTCCATTAAATCAACATAATAAATACCAATACTTCAGCTTTTATGTATTTGATTTGTAGTAATTTGGTTTGCTTCCTGGGTATCTTTTGGTATAGAGGGAATTAAAAATAGTGATTCTAAAATGTGTTAAGCACAGGACTTTATTTAAAAGCACATCACTTAAATTACTAACAGTTCTTAAAGTACAAATTTCATTTAGAGATATCTAACAGTTTAGTCGTCGCCAAAAGTAGCTACTACGATGTTTTATCAATAAGCGTAGTGAAGCACTTATTTAGAAACTGTTCAACCCTGCCCTTAGATGCAAAACAGATCACAAAACAAAAATCACAGATCTCCAACTTTCACTAAATTTCAGCAGATCTATAGTAAGAGTTGAAGTCCCCAATAAATCCTAAATAACTTAAAATTATCGCCTTAACTTAGTATAAGTTAATTCCAAATTTACAATCCCTGCAGCCTTCATCTACTAGTTATCCAAATCAACATTCAGCCATTGGGGGTGGGGGATGGGGTGGGAGGGGAGTGAGTGGGCATGTGCTGCTGCAGTTGGAGAAGGGGGAAGAACATTATTTTTACTTACTGGCATGTATTTTTAGAAAACTCATAAAATAGATGTCTAGCATTTAAAATCATGCTTACTAGTAACAAGCCGCTCTAATACAATAAAGATATGAATACATCCTACCCGCATAAGAGATCAGAATACAGGTCACACCAGAAGTTAGCCATTAAAAAGAGACACACAACTAAGAACATCATTATAATCAAGCTCTCCTCCAGCATAGTCCCTCTCCACTTTCTCACAGTCCAGTTTTGAGACTTCCCCAACCCAAACTTTATGCTTGAATAGTATGGGGTTTATTTTCCATTTAGGAAGTGAGGCCAGCTCTTAATACAAGAACTCCCTTACAGTGTTTGCCGACCATTAGTCAGCACTTCCCTGCGACCCATCCCTTTCCTCCACTCCCTTTCAGTTCCAAATACCACCATTATCAACTTCCAGCTTTTCCTTTTTTGCCTGTTTTAGAAATTCCCTTGACGGTGAAGAAGCTTTTTTCCATCAGTATTAAGTCACTTTGAACTCTTGGACGAACTGAGTTCCTTTAATCTCTTCTATAAGATAGGCTTTCTATAGCCAACAGTCTTTTTATCACCATTCTACACGGCTACTTTTGCCCACCAACCAGGCAGCCAAAATTGTTTTAAACCCCTCAATTCAGACAAAATTGTAAGTGCAAGCTCTGAAGGTTGTTTATGTTTTGTCTATTTGCTTGGGTTTGGCACATTCAGTAGCTAGCATATAAAATTCCACAGACAAAACTTATTTTGTTTCATAACCTGTGTTTGGAAGGTATAATGCTATTGATCTCAGAAGTGCCAATATGTACTATCAGATATCAGTAATTTCAACAGCTGAGTAATAGGACACAACTCTTCTGAATTTTAAGCAGTGAATTAGAGAACACAGTTAATGGAACAATATTCATCCCAATTCCATGTCAACTTCTCACAAAACAAACCTCTAAATAGGCTACCCGATATACACCTGCTGGGACAAGCTGTGCAAACTGAAAATGAACACACGATTACAACATGGCTCCATCATAGGGATCCACTGTCACTGCAAACTTCAGAATATATCCGCTCTTGCCCTTTAAACTCAGTAATCTAGATTGTAATCTTCAGATCAGAAGATGTAAACCAGTACCTGCAGGCAAAAAAACGGAGGATATATCGAGGAGAATGAAACCCCGATACCTTTTTTTAATTACTATTCCTTCATAGCCATCCACAATTAGCCTGCTAAAACCTTATACCGAGCAAATACAATCCCTGCTCCAGTAATTTTCAACATTCTCATAAAACGTCTGATCTGTATTTAGTGATCTGAATCAATTGCTTCTAGTCACCATGTACTGAAAGCTTTTTAAGACATGTCATTTTTTCACAACAATCTTGTATTCAGAATTATGGAAGAAGGAAACAAACCACTCTGCTCTTCAGCTCCCAGTTTCTTAGTTTTGAACTGAAAGGCTTGAATAAACCAAAAAATTAAATATTCACTTGGCTAACAGTTTCTGAGCTGTGGTTTAACACTTTATAGTTCCCGGCACTTACTCAGCAACTCCTTTCCAGAATTTATCACTCAAAGTTCAGTAGCAAACATGTACTGTTTAGTGTTATCTTTAAAATTTATTCTGCAATCACTACACAGGTCATAGTTTTAAACTTTATCTCAAAACCTTTTAAAAGTAAACTGTACATTAAAAAGAAATAAATCTATTTCTAGATACCGTGACTCTAGCTCTATAAATTGGCACATTAGACCTTCTAGTCACTCTTCTTTGATACCCTGTTATACTTTAAATATATTTTCAGAAATCTATTTCTTCAGAAAATTATTACAAAATATTTATGTTCAAATGAGAACTGAAAAGGACTGTTATGGATCTGACAATATCATGTTCTTCTCTACAAGAAACCTACTTGCATTGTCATGTGTATCCAGAAGAACAAATTGTAACAGCAAAACAAGGTCAAAGAATATGCTGAGGACGACGGACAAAATATCCAGTATGAAACTGAGAAGTGGATATGGCCCTGGAGTTGAGTGGCTATATTTCAGAGTCCCCATTTCTTTGTGTTCCATCGCTCCTCATCTCTGACTTGACTACTTATTTTCTGAACTCTTCAGGATTGCAATCTTACCTGACTAACTAAATGGAGCTTGATTACAGTAGTCCTGTAATCTAGCAGTCTATCTGGTAACTCACCTACTCTACTATAAGGAACAGCTGCTTGGACAGTAAGCATCACCCAAGCAGCCAAATACCACCTTCTGTGCTGGCGCATGCACAGAGCTGGCTGGAAGCTGCTGCTGCCAACACTGCTTCCACATGTGAGAGAGGAGGAGGAGGGCCTGGAGGCACACTCCTCCTGCTCACAGAGCAGGCCAGGAACTGCTCTTTGCTGATTTTGTCAATGCAATCAACGGGGGAGGTAGGAGGCAGATGTTGGATTTGTCCCTTAAATACAGTAATTGCAGTGAGACCAAATCACACTATCAGTACAAACAAGACAAATGAATCTGCTGATGGAGTCACTCTGCTACAATTTACTTAGAAGTTCATTGGTGATGAGGGACTTCAAGCAAATCAATTTCCGGGATATCTTCATCAGACACTAAGTATCTTCTCTGAAAATCACTGTTTATGTTGGAGTAACAGATGTCCTGCAGGTGAAAGCTACTGAAGAATAGTTCACACAAAAATAAATCATGTCCATGGAAAATTAATGTGCATCCTATCCAGAACTGTGCGAAGATCTAATAAACTGTTTAATTACTGAAAACCTGTAGCTATTTTGTGAGACTATGAAACTCATTTAAATTTCTTCACTTTCATGAAGTTGAAGGGCACTACACTCCAAAACAATGCAGATCAGAAAACATGGTTTACCTGGCTCTGTAACTGTGGAGCTAATTGTTTATTTTCAGTCGTGTAAGAAAGAAGAAAAACACTGTGAACCACTTCAGCACAGTACTAGGGGCGATTAACTAGGGAGTGGCAGAGGAAAGGATGAAACATCCGAAGAAAGTGAATAGTGGAAGTGTAAAAGAAGAAATGTGACTTGCAGAGGAATCTGGCAACCTGGTAATGTTAAAATCTCTTAAGGAGCCAAGCTTCGTGAAGAGAAGCCAAAGTAGCCAAGGAAGGAGGTCAAAATCTGCAAGTTTACAAACCACAGAAAGAATTCTTGCCGAGAATGAACGAACTGTTGCGTTCACTAGACAGAAATATATTGGTCTGGGAGATTAAACTGGGAGGCTGACTCTCACTGGAATGGAAGTACTGAATAAAAACATTACGAACCCTCTCCTTAGGCAGAGGAAGAATACAGAGCACTTCAGCTCAGGTGGAGGAATTAACTCAATTTGTTGATCAGAAAACTATCACAGAGGAGGAACACAACTTACCAGAGAAACTAGCAACAGAAGGATACAGCTGCAACTGAAGAACAGTAAAAAGAACATAATGGAGGAGAAGCTAAAAGCTGATACATAATTTTCCCAATATAAGAACAGATCTGTACAAGTCAAAATAAAACTTTACATACTTGCAAAGCAAAACCACTGCTCGTTCTATTAAGCATCTGAAATGTGTTGTAGGCATCAATTGAGAAACAGGAAAACATCATCAAAAGCTGCAAAGCAGTAAGTTTTACAGTAAAAAAATATGCCAGCTGCATAAGAAATGTCCACTTCTCAATGCTCAAACTGTTTTTTAAAAGCGTTGTGTGATTCCTTTTTCTGTTTTGAAAATCTCCCCCCCCCCCCAACAAAAAAGAAAGGAAAAGTTCCCTCACTGTCACATTGCAAATTATTATATGAAATACTTCTACTTCACCATAACTGGTAACAACCAAAATTCTCCCTTAGTTTTGAACAGAAGGATTTTCTAAAACTATGCAACAAATATCCCAAGACCCCATAGAAATGTGTATGTATTCTATGTAAGGTGGTAATGCTGTTCTCAGCACAGAGAAAGCCAGCACTGACTTAGCAGTTTTGTGCACAAAGCTGCCCATTTGCTCCCTGCTCTCCTTGTTTTTGCTTTGCTGATCAAAGGAGTTGCCAAGTTTTTTCTTTACCATTACAAGGCAGGAAAAATGGCTCTCCTCGGAGAGGCCCCTTGCAAAGGTCACAAAGGTTAGCTCCACAAGCCCTGGAGCCTGCTCTGATGCTGGAGTGATTGGCTGGCTTCCCCGCAGTTATCCTGCATTTCCTCTCCTTCACAATAGTGTGCTGGTTATGGAAACTAAATATGAAAGAACATGGTGGGGGAGGAAAGAATTTCTATGGAGACATAGTCAAAACCACTCAGAAGTTCTACTTGTTTCAGCAGCCTGAAAATCTAGCATTCTGAAACATTTGATTTCTTTCTGGAAATCTCAAAATAAAGATCTCAGCATGCACTCCCCCGTAACAAAAATTCAAAAGGGGGGGGGGGGGGGACTTTGCTTTTTCTTAGAATACAAACGCATACTGGTCTGCCTTGGTCTGGAAAAAGTTATTTAAGATGTTTACTTGCCCCATCCCTGGACTTAGACAACTGGAACCCACAGGTCACACTCTCTTAAATGAAGCCAACTAAACAGGATTCAGATTTGTAGCACCTTCCAGCTCCTGAACAATATCACACCAGAGACATTTAAAAAAATCTTACAGAATATATGAAAGCTTATTTATAGGCATCAGACCCCAATTACTTTTAGGTCCTAAGTTAAGTAATGAAGACATCTTGGAACACCCAGCAAAACAATCATTACATTTCAGATGATTGATTAAACGCACTCCCCTTTTTCTATAAATTTAACTGACCAATCCACAGGCAGACACAACCATTTAGGTTTTTTTTTTAAATATAAAAAAATTAACCTGTAGTGTATACACTGAAAACTAGCTACTTTGAAACATCTGCTCCTAGGAAACAGATTCATTGTTGGTCTAAGTAGGGGAAAGTAGCATAAAATTTTGTGTATTGAAGAAGGAGCTGTTTGGGGCTTCATATTTTGAGGGGACAATTTCATACCACTTTACAAATAGAACTTTGATTCTCAGCATTGCTCAAAAAGCTTTCTTACCACCCTCAAAGTCAATCCAGGCTCTTTCCTCTCCACATAACTGTAGGTGTCAAGTTCTGCCTCCAGTGCCATCACCCATATGTTTGGACAGGTGAAGCCAATTAAAACTCAGCCATCAGTGTTTGATGCTGAACCTACCTCTGCAGCTGTTGCGAGTTCATTATGTTACCAGGAGTCAAAAGTACTTCCAGAAGTAGTCAAGTTGTACAGCCCCACTAACAAGGTATTTCAATCTGTTTAAGTACTCTCAAGATTTAACAATATCCAGTAATAGAGAGACTCATAGTACAGCTTTTTCATCCTAAGAGGAATCAACAGGCTTCTTCTTCCTACCCAGTCACCTCTGTTCACAAAACATCTAGTAAAACAAACCACCTGTACTGGGAGACAGCAATGACTGACAATACCAGAATCCTAAGGAAACTAAGCTGAAAACAATAAAATACATCATTACAGAAGAAGAAATATCATAGTTCATATAAAAGCATAGAAGTCTAAGTGCGATTTTGACCCAGTTACTTTGATCTACTCACCTGTAAAAATATACAGCAAAAAGTACAGACATCTCAAGGGGTCTCCAACACTGCTTCTCCTACAAGTCCAGATTCAAATGCAAAAGCATCAGGAGAGCAGGGAGAAATCTGCGCAATAGCCATACCATAACAAAAAGCAAAAAGTATAATACAGGAAAGGGCTGCACCTGATCAGCATTAATATTTCTTGGAGAAACTTCTAAAAAAGCACAAAGCCACAATACAAAATTTCTCTTTTCCTCTTTTGCAGGAGTGCTTTTATGACCAACATTTGTCTGGTTTTTAGCTGCTGTAGTAAGAGGTAGCACTTCTGCCTGAAAACCTTACCAAACTTCCCAAGCCTCTTTGGGGGTGGGCTACAAAGGCCAGCACACCTAACATCTACCAAACCCAAGCCCTCCTCAGCTCCCATACAAATACCGGGTGCACAATGTGCTGGCCACCAGAAGACATGGTCACCACACTACCTGAAACATTTACAATGCCAACAGATCACTTATCTTTCAAACTTGCCATGACAATAAAACCCAAGAGGAGAAAGAATTGAGTCAAGAAATCAGTAACACATGCTATTTTGCTAGCAGGCACATCTTCGACCACCTCCGTATGGGACAAAAATTCTTATCCTTCTGGCTGATGTTGCAATGCAGGCAAAAGTCTCCCATGGTATATGCCTTGCCAAGATTAAGGCACTTCTCCTGGACCTGCCTTTGTTACTCAGATGATGCAAGTACAAGGCAAAAAACTTCCTTTGTCACCTACTAAATCCACACTAGGGGGCTCTGCTGATGTAATCACATTTTCTGAGAGGTATGTACTTCATGACTAGATTTACCCACTCCTATCTAAGGAATTAAATTTAGTATCTGGAAGAGGTCGAGCAACATCACCTTACCGCAGCTCCTGTATTCTTTCTTACAGACACCATGGCTAAGAGGAAGGCAAAAAACGAAACAAAAAATACTTAAAATATCCAAGAGTATCAAAACTCACAGAGGACACTAATAAATAAACAAAAATCCCTCCATAAGCAGCAAAACCCCACCCAAACCTGTAACACAGGAGAAGGCTAAAGTTTAGGACTATGGTTTTGTAAGTTTTTATGTTAAAGGTTCAGATTGCTGTAATTCTTTAATGATGACACAACTGGGCCAAGGAACAGACACACTGTAACCAGCCTCTTCTTTCTGCTGTATGTAATGCAAGAGGAACTTCCAAGACAGCTTTGGAAAGCAACCCCCTTCAAAAAAACATTTTAAGAAAATGCTGAGTAATTCCCTGATACAAGACTCAAGCAATACTTTAATCTGTCAAGTGGATGTAATACCAAGTGCCCTATATCAGTCCTGAAACTGTACAGGAGAAAGATGTCCAGAACTACTGCCCTTTTCTGAGCAAGTTAAAAATTACGGGAAAATTACTAAAACCAGCCTGAACACCTTTCGCAAACTTTGAAAGGAAGAGTTTCATGGATGGCAAAAAGCTTAAACATTTCATTACGTATCTCAGTTTCTTTTAGTTTTATGACATGTGATGTAACCAACAGGTCAGTAAGCTCATAATTTTTAAATTAACAAAAAATTACATAAATTGATCACACAGAATATGAAAGGAGAAGAATAAGGACAAAAACAAGGATGCAGATCAAAATCAGCTAGTTTCACACTTTCTGCTTCAGCAATATGGATGCCTCAACCCACGAAATATCACATCTGACCTCCAAAGTTCAGTTTTTAGCTTAAACTGTGACAGGCTTTATTTTTTGTGTTTAGCCTATAACACCAGTAAATGTAACATCACGTTGTTTAGAAGTGGCCAGTGTTTCTTGAAAATTTCAATTCTGACATCATATGAAAGTACAACTCCTAAAATTTTTATACAAGCAACTGAATCAAAGCAATCTTACCACAATTTAATTGTTCACACCAGAGACAACCTCACATACACCCATGGAGGTAAACCTGACCAACTAAAAACAACACTGCAAAATGCTTTGTTCCCAATGTTTTAAATACAAAGTTACATGAGAATACAGAGGTTTTCCAATAGGAAAGGGAAGTAGGACAAAGAACCAAACAAAAACACACATGCCAAAATGCTTGTGACGAGGTAGCTTAGACAAGTGGTCTCCAAACTTTTTTGACCACAAACCTTATCAATAAAAAAAATTTTTTATGCACCCCCAATATATGTATATTTATAAATTATATACATGTACTACATAATATGTACATTATAAAACATACATAAAAATAGGAAGTAAAAAAGGATGAGTTAAAGATAAACTAAACACTATTTTTAAAATATTTTATTTATTAACAGTACAAAATACATTTTATTCCCACACTCCAGTGGACTGTCTTGCACACCACTTGGGATGCACGCACCCCATGTTGGAGACCACTGGCTTAGACTGTCTAAAAGGTGAATGTCATCCTTCTGAAATGTACTCAGTTTCAGAACTTGGAACACAGTTTCCCCTAAAGTAGCCAAAAATACAATTACATTGTTTTTAAAGTAAATTATGCTGGTTGACGACACTGCTCTTATATGTTTGTTGTACAACTACTAGAAAGGCTGATGAGAGCAGTATTTTAAATCAAGACTAAAAAAAAAATAATACATGTTTTGTTTGTAACATACTTTTATTTTTAACAGGGATTGTATTTGTTACATTCCACCAAAAGTTGCTAAGACTTCTTTCTAGAGGTGCAGGGAGGAGACAAGGCAGAGCTGGCAGCATTTAACACTGCAAAATATTATTTTACAAGAGATTACATAGTTTCATCTTTCCAACTGGGAAATCCATTTAGGCAGATTACAAATACTACCAGAAATTAGGAGTCTCACACTGAAAGCTACTGGAATTCCTGTTGCCTTTCTATTTTCATAAATGCAAAGAGAACTCTCACCTGGAGTTCATGCTGACGGACATCCAGTCCTAATAATTCTCCACCAAATACCACAGGATTGGGAGAAGGGGTGATATGAGGAAAAAAGGGTTGTTCTTGTAAAAAGCCAAGACCAAATCCAGAAGACAAGACAAAATCATAGCCAGCAATGAAGCCAGGCTGACATAAAAGGCACAAGCTACTACAAAGGCAAGGTTCCGCCCATTCGCTGCCTGCTGCAGCAAAGAAATCCTTTAGTTTGCCACAATTTTAACATCACCAACTCACATCCAAAGGGCAACCAGCTGGTCATTGATCACCGTTTGAAAACTACTACCTCAGAGGATGCAGACTTTAGCTTGAAGGATGTCCTATTAAGAAAACAAAGCTATGACAATCTGTAGAAGTTTTTATTTCTTCTAAATGTTACTACTTTTTGCTAGATGAAACAATCAGGTGTTCAGAATATATTCGAGCTAATGAGAAATGGGACGGGTTGGACATTCAGCACTACTCTTAAGGATTTTTGGGCCACAAGGTTCCATTTCTACATGTGGATCAACAGAAAAAAAACCATGTGCCCAGGAAACCAAGAGAGACAACACTTGGAACAACTTAGCCTTATTTTGACCCAACACTCCTAAGCACGAAGTAGTAGCACCCCAAGCCAGTCACCAGAAAGACTCAGTACAGTTGACTTAAAAAAAACTGGTAAAGTGGCAGAGGAAATTATGGCCCACTTACTAAGCCTACATTTGTTATGTGAGAATGCTATTTATAATGTCACATGCTGCAACTTGTTCCCAAGCTAGCTAAACCTACATGCTTAATTGACTCAATAGACAATGCTGCACTGTCAAGACTAATCTTTTCCTACAGGCTACAGTTTCTAAACCATGAAAGCTTTTACAATTTTAATTTTCTTAGCAGTACTGAAACAAGAAAACTTCAAAATACACACACACACATATATACACACACAGTATGTATTTGGGTAGCTACTATA
>VYZV01009257.1:0-22236 GCA_013401275.1 Pandion haliaetus
GGAAAGTTCCAGAAAAGTGACTCCTGAGAGAAACTTTTTAGTACAAATAAGGTTTGAGAGACTTCTCATGTAATTAATAGTTGGTCTTGCAGTAGATGGTCTAATGAAGGCTAGAGATACGGAATAGCTTGAAAGGGACACAAATCAAAGGAAACGGAAATAGAACTAAGTGGGAGAAAAACAGCAAAAAACCCTCCAACAACTGAAATCTATAGCTAATGATATACAGCAACTATTAGGAAGAATCTGTTGCAAGATTCAAGATACAAAATAGAACCTAGGTCTCCTTCATCCTTCAAGAATGCCCTGACCCATCTCACTTCTCTAGGGTGAGTCTTTTTTAGCACGCTGTCAGAACTGTTTCATTTTGTAGAAATAAATTTCAGAGAGGAGAAGACTGAGAGTCCTTAGCCCAGTAACATTACTGGGCTAAGTAAAATTACTTAGGGAGAGTGAGATTCAAGTGCCTGCCCCAGATATGGTTTAATTACTTATATAAAGCAGAATAGTTTCAAAAGGAAAGAGAACTATCCCAAAATAACCAAGGAGAAAGGAATTCATCATTTACAGTGATCAAGCAGAGACTTGAACACTGGTGTCCAACAAGTATCCCAGCCACAAATTATTGGTTGCGTCATTAAGCCTTATGTTCTCACTTTTCCTGAAAACCTTTGAAGTCTCTCAAGTTCATCCTAATGTAAAGTGTGAAAAATTAAAACCCCAAAATTTTCAAAGGACAAGAACTTCTCCAAAGTGGGAAGGCTCCTGCATCAAAAGATTGTACCCACTATTGATTTTGAATATCAAGTTTCAAATCTGAAACATAGTGTAAAGGTATTTATTTGTTATTTGTGGTGACTAAGGAAATTACAAACACCAGGTGTCCGTCCAGTTGTCTTGCTGACAGTGCTACCATTGTAGCAAGATCAGTATGATGGCTTGGATAGCAGGTCCTGAACCATCACGATTTATCATGAAATACCTCATGATGTATTTCAGTTTACTTTAACAAGCTATAAATGTGATGTCAGTAACTACTACTTAACCTGCTGTGTGAGGGTTCGGGGTCACAGCAGCCAGTGGCCATTACAACCTTTTCAAAAGCTGCAGTTATATCTGCTGCTGTACATAAGTCCACATCTTAAATTCTCTCTGACTTCAGCAGAAGTTTGGCCAATGCTGTGTCTGAAAACACTAATTGGCTTTTGTATGTTTTGGGATTTTATAGTTTATATTGCTAGGATTCACTTGAAATCTCTGATAAATTCAGTGTTCATACAGCAATATTTTTACTTTGCTGGGTAACTATTGGTTTATAGTCAGTATTAAGCATACTAAAACCAGTTTTCATCTATTTAAAACCAGCAGTCTTTGCAAGCTAAGGCTTGTGCTTTTGCCAATCAAAAATGTGCAATGGCACAAGAAGAAATCCATAAACTATAAACAAGAGAAATGTGATTTTCTCCCTTTTTAAAAAAGGCTGAGTTTAATAGACCATATTAAGGACTTAGATGTAATTCCATGGAGGTTAAATATATTAATGGATGATTCTGAATCTTGCTACAGAACTGAAATTTTGGAAAATGCGCAATATCTAGTTTAACAGTATTTTAACTTTATTTATTCAGAAATGGAATATCCTATATTCACCAAAACATTAATCTTGTCTAAAGAAAATAAGCGGGTTTCTAGAATACAATCAAAGATACATCCTAAGGTTTTAATTTTTCCAAGGAAGAAGGCAAAAAAAATGTGAAATGAGTAAACAAAACATATAATTATTATGGATTCATATGTTATCTTATGGACAGTCCAAAATCACATTAAAGTTAGTGCAAATTGCTCTTAATTTCAGTTGGGTTTTGATCAGTTCCTTATCTCCCACAGAGGAATAACCCAAAGACTTAGGTCAATGTTTTCTTTAGTGAAAATCCAGCCAGTGTTAACACGGTCAGTTGATGAACAGGATAGCTGGACTGCATTAAGTGGGGCAGCTCTTACCTTGGTTATAGTGGGGTCCAGCCCACTAGAATTTTATAGACCTCATTAAAACCTTTCTTTCTTGTTCTGCCTTAATAACACCATGCAGTCGGCAGCATAATGCAGTGGAGGTAACATGTAGCAAGGGGCATGTAGTAACAGAGGTAACACAGAACAAGTAACGAGGTGTAATAACAAAATACATAGCAAGTTTCCACATTTTTTTACTGACAGGTCAATGCCTTGAAGCGTTTGCCTGCACTGTGCAGTACCTCTCAGTAGGGATTTTGGACGCTTTCCCCAAGCTTGTTGAGAATGCACGTGGTAACTTGGATGGACAGCAGGGAGGAAAAGCTACGAGCTCCCATACAAGGTAACAGCCATTTTTTTCTGCTTTCAAGTGTATAAATACTAAATATTCTTATCATGCTACTTTTACTTTGATAATGATTAATCTGCATTGTTCGTTTCACAATATTGCTTCCTCAAACATTCAACGCACTATACATGTGTACATACACACACAAGTATACTACAAAATTTTCTGTTGCAATTTCGCACCAGCTAAAAAGCACTAGAGCCGCCACTAGCAGTAACAATAAGAAATTTACTCAAAATTGAGGAAGAATTTAGAAAAACCAGTATAGAATCAATAGCTTCTAAATTGCATTTCCCATGTGTCTTTACTACATGCTGATACCGACAACAGTATCGAAAATTCTTATAGTAATATATCCCATGGGAAATAAGATTATTTTAGTAAGTCAGGGTTTGTCAACTTTCTGTGAAAATCTCAGTGCTATGCTACATATTTTTAAGTTACGCAGTTAAATACCATTCTACATAAAAACTAAACGCGAGGCACTTACTTGTGTCCATTTAAAGCTGCATGATGTAAAGCAGTATAACCTGAACTGTCTGTGCAGTTTATATTTGGTCCTCGCCAGATGCTGCAAATAAAGCACAATTGTAAAGTTAATTTTTTGGCTTGGCAAGTACAGCAATGTCAGAAATCTCATGTATAAATAATCTAAAGATCTCTGCAACAAGTGTTATTAAACCTTAAGAGACAAATTATCTTGAAAAGAACTTAAAATTGCAAATGTCATGTTGATATCAATATAATTTATTTATAAAAATAATTTTACACATTCATCTTTACAGCAGTCATGAACTTTATGTAGGGCAGTCTCAAAGACTAATAACTATTCTGTCATTTCAATTAGATCTGTTCTCCCAGTATTACTCTGGTAATTACACTGAGGATATAATCTGATTTTGCACTACTTTTTTCACAGGTATATATTAATTGAGTTTAGGTCAGTTAGTCCAGACTCATACAAACGTAAGATTAGTGAGAACCAATCATATCCTTTAAAGGGACAGTAAATTTATTCTTTTTACTTGGCCTGATATTTTAGCTCCCATTTTAACCAACTATATTTTTAAATAAATTACTTATATATAAAACAAAGTTTAATAAACAATGTTTCCTTTTTTCTTTTGTTACCGTTCTGTATTTTACAGCACTTATTTTACAGTCAGCTTCAATGTATGTCCCGTGCAACCAGTTTCATGATCTATTATGGACTGTTCACAAAACAGTAAAGGAAATTTTTTGTTTCAAAGTAGAAAAATGTGACTGTTAATCTACCACTCCTCACCGCGCCCCCCCCCAAAAAAACCCAAACCAAAACAAAAAAACAAACCCTGGAAATTGGATACCAGAGGCATATTGAGTACCAGCAGGTTTTTCTTCTAACTGACTACATTTGAAGCTGACTGTATCCTATGTGGAAGCATTTTTTTAATTCTGTAACACAGTTTTCAACCATTAGTACTACAACAAGATTACGAGTCCTGAATTACAGTCTGTTTTCTTTGGCTTCTAATACAGTGTTAAACAGTCATTGGCAAGCCGTATTTTCCCTTCACTTCATACCTTGGAATCAAGTGCTGCAGTTTAAAGAAAATAATCTGAAGTTAATAGGTAAAAAGAATTTTTCATACTGACATTTTTCATGGTCTACATCAATAAAATGACATGTCATGCTTAACATATGCTTTTTAAGAATTCTTTACTACTGAATCCGTATTTTATTACCTATGGAATACTGACGTTGTAGACTGGTGTCTTTTTCATTGTGTGTGTTTGAATGATTAATTAGCTCATAAATTTAAGCAGTAGTTTTCCCATAAGTAATACTGCATGCATACAGAATTATTTCTGTGATACATTGTGTTTTGCAGTGAGTGTAATTCTACATAGTGCTGGGTACCTCACCTCTCCCTGCAATTTAATTTCTTGGAAGAACAGAACTGAAATATTTTCTTGGACGCAAAGAAGCAAAAAATGAAGTAATTTTTTTTTTAATCTGCTCAGAAGTCTACAGATGTTCTTTTCCACAGAAGGCAACTCCCAGCTAGGAAAGGTACTCTAATCTTTCCAATTAAAAGAAATTATTTTAACTTCATGAAGTAGTAAAAATTGAGTCCTTGAAACAACAGCTCCTCCATAATTGTCAGATGTTATTTATATGGCAAAGACAGGCTGTCCTTATCTATTGGAAGGAAAGAAGTCCTTATCTATTGATATTCTATAATCTCTCTCATACTTTTGCATAATACTTTGTTAGTTATTTTCTTATTTATTAGATTCTACTTTCTTCCTTTCATTTGCACCAGCTTATAGGAGAATGAAGCAGAAAAAAGAAAAAAGTGGTACAGAAAGTCGTATTTTAAATATTAAAATAAATACATAAATGACTGGAATATTAATTTACTTGGTTTTGCTAGCTTGCTTGCCTTGGCTCACAGTTGTTAGGATTTGCCTGTCAGTTGTTTTTTCAAAAAGCAAGGGATCCATGAGCTCATCTATTATTCATGATGCATTAGGCCTTTAAAAAAATAATTTAAAAAAACCACCACAGAAACCCAACCAAAACCTAGGGTTTTTTTTCTCCCCTAATTTTCTCCTTTAATCCAGGCACTCTTCAATGCATTGTTGTACTTCCTGACTCTGGTCTTAGGAAATATTTTTCAACTGAAACTACACTGATTTTTTTTTTTACAAACTGAAGCTTTATCAATGAGTATGTAAATGCACCTATGTGAAGCTCCTCAGGACACTCACGTTGGGAGACAAAGGACAAAGCAGAGTGAGTAAATCCTGCTGACTCAGAGAGACGAGACAGGATGCCCAGACTACTCTCTGTCAGCTCCCAAACGGTACAGAAAGACACGCTTAAAATCAGAACTCGGTTAGCAAACTAAAGAACACAGCAGACGTGAACAGGGCTCGGCTGCAGGCATCTCTTCTCCCTCGGGCCGGTGCAGAAATCCCCTCCTAGGTGGTCTTGCATTGCTACAGTATTGCAAGACTATTTCCCACAAAATGTACGCAGGTTCCATATATACGCTGGAAATTTATCCTTTAATAACTGACATTCAAATTCAAATTGGGCAGTCTGTGAATAGAAATTCTTACACCCTAAAACTCCCAGCTGTGGTGAATACTTCACCTAAAGGTCTTCTCTTGTAATCAGAATACAGCAAGGCAAAAGTCTAGTGGTGTATCAGCTCTGTAAAAAGCATCTGACTTCAAATAAAAGTGGGGTGGAGAAAGAGAAAAAGCCTAAAGAGCCTTTCTTCAGCATCCCAAACATACACAATATATGAGGAATTATCAGACATATCGATTTATCTGTGTATTAAAACACTTCAACAGTTACTTTGAAAGCAACACTAAGGAGAACCTGGAACAAAACAAATTACCATTCAACCTCCAGAAAAGAATATTTGTTGGCAGAAGATTAGCAGCTCTTTAGATTACTGGTAATATTGAATTTTCTCAAAAACATGTTTCTCATAATTCTTTGATGCAGTCAATAATCAAGCTTCTTAATTTTACATGCATTAGTAAGTTAGGAAATTTTTTTCCTATGTACATTAGTAAATTAGGAATACCTTTCTATCACTTAATGAATTTTAAGAAAGTAATTGAACCTACTTTTTGTGCAAAAAATCAGTTTTCACTCAATGATGAATTAACAGCCTGAATTAAAACATGATCATCGACTAGTTTCTTCCATTTAACTTGCAAAAGTGAGGCACAAAGAACCTGAAGTCTGTTATGCTACTTACACTATTGTCAAAAGCAGAAAGATCTTCTTATTACAGTTTGCTCTCACTGTGGACAAAGAATATTGACCTTTTGAACTGATGTCGAACATTAATGGGAAATACTCTTTACTTGGTAAGAAAATTAACATTTTTTCTTTTTTATGAGCTGAAGATAATTACATATAAAGAGTGGCATTTCAACAGTGATATGAAAATGACAGACTAAAGAAAAAGATGGCTAGTTGATTGATTTGTTATTTTGCTATGCTTTTTGCTATATGGAAAAATATAATTGTGAAGTGGCTGTTGTTAGACACATATGAACACAAAAGCAAGGAAATCAGAAGTTAATTCAGCTAATCTTCATCACACAGACACACTCCCTATCAACAGGACGAGAACCATGCATACATGCACAGAATATCCATTACAACTTTACATCTGTTTCCATCATATTTCCCCTCTGTACATATACTTTTATTATATTATTTCATTATTATTTAATTACCCATGCACTAATATTTATGTCTTTATATGGTAGTTTTCCTGAGGTGAAAGGAAAATATTTTGGCAAAACAATGGTAAGGGTCTTTAAAAGCCGTAGAAAGCTGCCTGATGACATCAGTGTCGGTCTGCCCATTGGTTTCACTGAAACCTTATCTGATAACTGACTGGTAACTCTCTTCGGAATTCATTTTTTCTCTGAAATGAAGTGGCGAGGGAAAGGGTGACACTGTCTGGATGGAATCAGCTCCTCCAGCAGAGATGGATACAGCACGGTGGTCATGCCTGCATATTTGAGGGTCTAAACCCTGTTGAGGGCTGAGAGAGGCTTAGCATATGCCTAGTCCTCTGCCCTCCCCCCCATGCTCCCCACCTTCTTTCCCAGGACTTCAGTATTTTTGGAAGCTCTTCCTAGACACCCCCTGGCTCTTCAGGACTATAGAAGTAGTGAATCTCATCTTGCCAGGGCAGTTTTAATAGTGGGCAACCCTAAACTTCATCCTGTTTCCATTGATGTTGGTGGCAAACACCAAGCAGCTCAGATAAATCTAGTTTCCTTATTGTTCCTGTGTTCCACAGAATAAAGATGTATTACAGGAATTTGTGTTGTTCTGAGCCAAAATCTTCCAAAGTTTCCATGTCTATTGTTGTTAGTCTGACAAAACCACATTGCCTAAAGTTATTAGAGCACATAGCCAGGCTCCTATATTCATTAGTGCTCTGCCTATATTCATATGTCCTTTCAGTCACGTAAACTGAGCTTATACAAAATATAGGACAATTTTACAGATCATTTTTGAAAATGCAAACTTTTACACAATAAGATATATCATCAGTTATTCAGACACAAAATAATGTTACTTATAGTGAACAGTAACAAAATAGCTCCCATTCTATTTTTAATACAAATAAATCATATAAGTGACAACAATGTTGCTCAAACCTATAAAAATTAATAATGTTACCTATCAAATATAGGAGTGTTTCATTCTAGTAAATCTGGTATTTTTTTCTTTCTACAGGTTCCTCTTTGATGGAATCCAGTGTTATGTAAGATATATTATCCTGTAAAAAGAATTTCTGTCTTTTGCATGTATGGTTTTACCTATTATTTCCACCACTGAATTTGAGATACATTTTCAATACTTCAAGGAAAGTAAATTTAAATATTTGCCTTTAGTGGCAGTGGGGAAAAAAACTGTTAGAAAGTCATATTTTAAAGTATAATAAATAATAATAATAAGGTACTCCTAAAGTTGTACATGGAAAAACAACATTAAAAAATGCATTTTAGGATTCTTTTTTAGCAAGTGCAGCTATAGGTCTTAAAGTGACAAAACTAGATGATGTGTTGAGTAAGGCAATCTTAGATCTTTTCAGTATTAATAACAGCTATTGCATGTAGCAATGGAGAGTTAAATATTTGATATGAAAATAATAATAAAAAAATTTTATTATTTAAAAAAATAAAAATTATAAGGGCAGAGGGATTATCAATTCAATTAGTATTAACTGTATTTTTAAAGCTTATTGTATATATAATTCCAATTGATAATTTAAGTGCTTTTGTTGTACCAGTGTGAAACGCAACATTTCATTTTTGAATGTGTGGAATGTGCTTATCAAGTTTTGATTTCTAGTTGTCTCAATATAAATAATTCAACAAAATTTATGGTCAACTACTTTATGGGATTAAGTATGCTGTTCAAGTTCAGGCTCTAAAGCAGCTTATTCCACTTGTTTTCTTTAACCTTGATCTGTTTACAGTCTTGGCCATAAATAGTGTAAGTCTGGAAAACTGGGGAACTTCACCGAACAGTGATTTTGTTTCCATACTGATTCTGTTCAATTGGTAAGTGATTTCTATTTAATATGAAATATTGAATATAGTAAATATTTTGAGTTTGATTATTTATTTTACAACATTTACTTATTACTATGCTTAGAGTGACTCCTATAGAAATAGATCTCAATCCTACACAGCGGTCTGATAATGAGGTAGTTATGCACAAAAAGCTACTTCCTCCTTCAATCGCTTATGCAAAATTTTATCTCTCTCAGTGAGAAACTGTGAGTGCATATATCTAGGGACTGTTACCTTGAAGTCTCCTAATAGCTGGATAACATGAATGAACATGCAAGTATGCATTGCCTGTGATCAAAACAGAGAACATGACAAACCATAGGTTGTTCTTCCTCTATAGGTGCATGACCAAGTTAATCCAACGAATCTTATTCAGCAAAAGGCCAGGGTTTTACAAGATCGTTACCTGTACAAGATCTACAGGTATGGACTATATTCCGTAAGTTTATCATGGTAACATGAAATTACTATAGGAAAGGAGCGCAGAAAATAATTAAAGGTAAATCCAGCCTCCACCTTTCTTTGGCAATGAAGATTTCCAGAGGTAAAGGAAATTCTCCTGTGCAGCATATATGTGAAAGACGATGATTCTGCTCAGTTATCTCCATTCCCTTCTTATCAAGGAATTATGCATTTTAGCTTGGAAACTTGAAGAACAAGTTGGGATAAGCTAAGAAAGGAGCATATAAAAAGCCATTTGATTCCCTATTAAGGAGATATAGTAGACATTCACAAAAAGTGCTATTGGGATCCTTCCAGGGCATCTACCTGTGATTCTATGCTTCTCTGAAAGGCAGAGAATGGTTTCTTCCTCCCACCTGTTGTAGAAGCCTCCAGTATACATATAACCCCTTCTGAATGTTAACTGGGAACAGAGATGTGGAGACAGATTAGGAAGAGTCATTCACTCCCATCTAGTCTAATGCATGAGCATCAGTGGCTACCTGGTAATGCTCATCTTCACAGAGCATTCCTGCTATGCCTGTTGTGGTTGAATTACGAATTTGGCTTTGCTTTTGAAAACCTGTCTAAGGAATGATACATGCAGTATTAGTAATATCCATAAAGATGGATATCAAGCAGTACAAAAAGAGAAAAAATTCATAAACTCACAACATTATGAATTTAGCACTACTGTTATGTTTAACTTCTGTGGATCATGCTTCTTTCCTCCATGAAAAGCTACAACAATGGTTCGAAAAAGATCTTTTTCCAAATATACAAACAGCAAGATCAGCACTTAAAGTGATAACACAAGCATGGAAGTAAAAAGGGTAATTTAAAAAAGCATGTAGAACAAAGGCAACATGTCCAACAATGTAAGACCCAAACCCCAGTATCTTACCTGTAATTATTGTTCAAGTTTTGTGAAATATCACTGCTAAATGAACACTGACAGATTTAACAGACTGCATCTGCCCAGACTAAAATCTGGAGTAGGGTGGCAGCATTTAAAAGTATACAGATAACCCTAATACCAAATAGATAACCTAGTATACATGCCCATTACCATTCTTGCTGTTACTAACTGCATTTTTGATTGGAGAAGGATGAGGCTAGTACAGTCATTAATGCAATCTGCAATCCCCACTTTCTCCAGTGGAAGAACTAAGAAAAGGCTAATTATAAATGACAGAAGTTCAGTGTGTGGCTCAGGAGGGGCAGAATCCCAGACATAGACACACAAGTCCTGGATATCTGGAATACCCTTAACCATGATGAGTCTCACAGAGCCAGTGTGACCCCTCACAGAGACAATGTGAACTTATCCTTTGAATGACTTTAGGAGAAAAGAAGAATTGCAATTGAAAGAAATAGAAAAGGTCTTATAAAAGCATATTTTGATAGAGTTAGGACTTAAGAAGCAACTCTAAAGGAACTTCTGAGGCAAGAAATTACAGAACCTGTATATGAGGGCATCGCGATTGTGAAGTACCCAAAGAACAGGCTAGAACAGTACTGAGATAAACAGAAACTATACAAAATTTCACACACGTTGAGTCATAGGTTATGTGATAAACAGCTTCTGTGTACATCCCCAAAGGACCACAAAGAGACAACAGCAGGTGGGAAAATCAAGTAATACCCTGGCCCAGCTACTCTCAAGCTCATCAGAGAAGAGCCATCAGAGCATTAAAGGCCCATCCCTACAACTCCAGCAGAGCGGAGCAGCACAACAGCAGGCAGGAACCCAAATTACGGACTCAGAGGAAGAGACACCCCATTGGGGCCCCTCCCAGGGCTGTCCTGTGAGACCCTCCACCCCACCATCCAGGGGTGACACGCATCAAGATGAGGCAATGCTGGAGCATATTTCAGGCTGAAGGGCTACTGCCTAGGGGTATGGGACACACGGGACTGAGCAAGGCTTCCTATGGGATGTTTAGGGGAGGAACCAGAGGCAGGGAGAGGGGTAGATTTAGGGAGAAACAAGTGTGAGAAAACAGAGGGATAAGGGGACAAAAAGGGCCGATCACATGTATATAGTTGGCTCTACGCTACAACAGCCTGGCCATGTCCTGCACACAGTCTTACTAAATTCCATTTCTATTTTCCTGGGTGAGGGACTCTATTCTGTGTGCATGTATGTATGTATATGAGGGTCCAAACTGCCAGCAACTGGGTCAGATGACAGGTTAGTGAGCCCATGTGTCTGTGTTGCCAGAAACAGGAGCAAATGAGGGTCTGGGTACCGGAAACTGGAGTGGGACCATGCGTCACAGGGCCCATGTGTCCATGGAGCCTGCAACTGTAGAGAGTGTGGGTGTGTGAGACAGTGTGTGATTGCTACTGAAGATAAGCTGGACCAGTCAGCAAGTAAGTGAAGTAGCCTGGGAGCCAGTTGTGTGTCTGCACGCCTCTGAGGTTGAGACCATGCGAGGAGCTGGCTGTCACATGAGAGCAGGGTGAAGGTTAAATTTTAAAGACCATAAGGTGAGCAGTAGACTTCTGCAGAAGCCACAAAAAGTATTGTGGTTTTTTAGCCAACTTTGAACATCTATATAAAAAATACTTTAGAAATAAGTGGTCTTGTATGACAGACTAAGGCCACTGGGAGGTGTGTTCTAGGAGTCTGCAGATTAGACAGTGTGCATGTGTAAGTATATGCAAATTTAGATACATTCAGTTTGAGAAAGAATCTAGCTCGAAAAACATGTTGACAAGCACTCAAGTCTCTCCAGTTAAGTACTTTGTGTGGTAAAAACTAAACCTGAACAAAAGCCATGTGAACTAGTTTAACTGAACTAGAACTCCGCTTCCTTGAAGGTGGAATCATTTGAAGCTATGTCATTTTATTCTGGTAGAGTTAATAGTTAAATCAGTTTAAATGTTATTAAAAAATCAGGTAATATGAAAAAACATAAAGGAGAAACACTTTGACTTCTTGATGTTATGCAAAGGAATAAGCAATAAATTAGTCACACTTCATTAAAAGAATCTGTCACATATAAGGTCACTTTGCATTTGACCTTTATCTAACCAGCTTGGTTTCATCATTCTTTGCGGACTACTCATCTTGAAGCACACTGGCTGGGTATACTGCATAATACTGTGGCTATATTCAGAGAGCAATATGTTCCTGACTAATACTGGTTAGCTTTGCCTTATCATTACAGTCAACACCAATTTGCCTGGAGCGGCTAAAAGAGAGAAAGCTTTCATCAGTTATGACAGCATGGTTCCTCTGTATTCCAGTTGTCTGTAGGGACAAGCTGGGGTTTTGCTTAGTTCATAGTGAACTCCAGCTTGTCAGTGATGAGTCAGACAGATCCTTGGATCCACTCCAGAGTTCTGTCCTTGAGAATCCAGTCATCCCAACAGGAAAAAACGTTAACTGTCATTTGGCATCACCCTGCACAAGAACACTGTGAGAACATCTACTAACTAAATTATGAAAATACTCAGTCCAAAACCAGATCAGCAGGCAATACCTTTAATAAGTAAAATCACTGATGTTTAAGCAATGCGAACCATGTTGTCAATGATATCTCTATGTATGATCTTACGTGATCTGAGCAATCTGCAGGGATGCCAAATGGCTAATGCTGAAGATCACTGCATCAGATTAACTGTTCCTATGGAGGGCAATTCCATGCCCTCTGTATCATGAGTTTGGGCTCCCTACATATATAAGGTTGATTGGTTCTACACATTTGTTATGAATCAGACCTACACGCTTTGTATAAGATCTATAGATTAATTAAGATCAGCAAGGAACAGGGCTCCACTGTGTTAGGTAATATGAGGCCATACAATAGAGAAAGACAAAGAATCAGACGTATTTGACTATCTTTTTCAGTCTACATATAATACATATATAGATATGTACTTACATATATAGAACTCCCTTTCAAATAAATGCTGGGTTCTTTATCTCTTCCCAGACAACTGCTATTTAGTGAGATTATATAAACAATAATTAATTTTCTGTGTAGCACGGCAATGGAAGTGGAGCTTCTGAAGGGTTTTGAAAGCCCTTGCATATCTCATGATTGTAAGATACACTTACATGAATATACCTATGAACACCAAAGTATAGTATATACCATCAGTATACCGTTTGGAAGAACAGAACACATTTTCAGATAGACCACTCCGACTTCTTTTGTAAAAATCAGATGACACTAAAATAAAAAAAAACCTCTGGTACTTCTTGTATCAGAAACAAACTGAAGCAAAGTCCTATTTCTCTTTCTCTCAAGACTCATAGAATCATAGAATAGTTTGGGTAGTTTGGGTTGGAAGGGACCTTAAAGATCATCTAGTTCCAACCCCCTGGCCATGGGCAGGGACATCTTCCACTAGACCAGCTTGCTCAAAGCCCCATCCAACCTGGCCTTGAACACTTCCAGGGAGGGGGCAGCCACAGCTTCTCCGGGCAACCTGTTCCAGTGCCGCACCACCCTCACAGTAAAGAATTTTTTCCTAGTATCTAATCTAAATCTAGCCTCTTTCAGTTTAAAAATGTTACCCCTTGTCCTATCACTACATTCCCTGTCAAAAAGTCCCTCCCATCTTTTCTGTAGGCCCCCTTTAGGTACTGGAAGGCTGCTGTAAGACCTCCCTGGAGCCTCCTCTTCTCCAGGCTGNGATCACTTCCCTCGACCTGCTGGCCATACTTCTTGTGCACATTGCTGGGTCATGTTGAGCTTCTCATCAACCAACATGCCCAAGTCCTTCTCTGCAGGGCAGCTCTCAAGCCACTCCTCACCCAGTCTGTATTTGTGCTTGGGATTGCCCCGACCCATGTGCAGGACCTTGCACTTGGCCTTGTTGAACTTCAGGAGGTTCGCACAGGCCCACCTCTCAAGCCTGTCAAGGTCCCTCTGGATGCCATCCCTTCCCTCCGGCGTATAGACCACATAACACAGCTTGGTGTCATCAGCAAACTTGCTGAGGGTGCACTCAATCCCACCGTCCACGTCACCAACAAAGACAGTGAACAGCACCAGTCCCAATACCGAACCCTGAGGAAGGCCACTTGTCACTGGTCTCCATTCGGACATTGAGCTGTTGACCACAACACTTTGAGTGCCAATTCCTCATCCACCAAGTGGTCCATACATCAAATCCATGTCTCTCCAATTTAGAGACAAGAATACAGATATGATGTCATATTTTGTTAGGAGAGATATTCCTTTAGCCATTCCTTTTCCTAATTCAACTGACCTTGAATCTTTAGTAAGAAAAGTTATAGAGGGTTTTTCCCAGAATACATTTTTGGAGGTCCATCCTAGTATTCCATCCATCATAAATTCATAGTGTTTGCAATTTTAAACACATTCTTATCACAGACAGGCAAAGTCAATATTTATTATAAAAGGAGATTTTAAAGCCTCTAAATGATTAATTATGCATCCTGGAACACTTACTGAACTTGTTTGAGTGGAATAAAAATTCCTGAAGCTCTGGCACTGGTAGCAGCACTGGGAAGAGTCACAACATATATCACAAATTTTTGAAATATGGATGCTGTTAGAACTATGACCTCATTCCAGAATTAAAGATTGTTCATCCTAGAAACCAACCTGAGATGAGACTCTTTGTTATAGCTCTAGGACACACAGAACAGAACTTGCTATCTATAGTCTGCAATTCAACTGGCTTTAATATCTTGTCCTTCCTAACCTCGGTTTCTTCAAAAGTAGAGTAATTCTACTAGACACCAGTAAAATAAACACCAGAAAAAATATGCGATTCCATTTCCTCTTGATTCTTGAAGGCCACCCCACTCCTCATTCTCAATTTACGCTGAGATTTGAAAAGGAGATTCAGAAATCAACCTATAGTAAAGCTTAATCCCTGCATCAATGAATCAATCACTAGTGGACTTGACATATGAAAATGTAACAGATGTAAGAGTCTCACATCTTATGTCTATATCCAGATGGTATTACATCAACTATCCACATGATTTCCCATATTCTCAGTCCAAAGCTTCTGTATCTTCCTCTCATAACAGCAGCAACAATATCCAACACTTTTGGACAACCTGCCATAAGCTTAACCTAAACTCAGAACAGTGGAAGAGTGCAGCTCCAGCAACTAACTTCCAAAATATGGATCCTGTGATAATAAGGCTCTTGAAGTTATCAACAACCCATAACATACATACAACATATACACAACATTTGTGCTTTCTGGTAGAATACTTCCTCAATTACTCAGACTCCATAGCCCTAAGCAGACAATAAGCAAGGCAGAGAATATCAGAAGCCTGCAACGGTACATTTTTGCAATATATAAGATAATTGAAAGTAACCTTGATCAAAATGTATTCAAAATAGTACTAAAACCCCTTCTTATCTGTAACATAAAATATTAAACAATTTGAGTCTGTTCTCTGGAATAACATAGTTTCAAAACAGAGGTGCACTTAATGTCTTTGCTAGAATGCCTAGCATAGTGTATCTGCATGTTATCTGGCTCCACTGAAGTGCTAACACTCATTCTTTCTATCAGCATTATATTAACTTTGTTAATAAGAACACAACCTAGGAAAGACATTTGAAAGATAAAGATAGATATGACAAATATATTATAGAAATGATAGTTACTGCACAGGAAAAAAAAATAGCACCTGTTCAGATTACATCAATTCAATATTTCTTTACTTCTCTTAACTGAATTAACACATTAAATAAGAAAGTTGATTAGTGTGGAATTAGCTATTGCAATAAGTACAACTGAGCAAAATCAATCCACTCATCACATTTTCTCAGAGGCTTGAACATTGTATTACAGAATGGTAGCTGTATCAGATACACTGCATAACCTAAAATGGAATCTTTGCAACATCCAATCTTTAACACATAGAGCTATTATAATGTGACAAGTTTAAATGTTGGCATAGTATAGAAAATCTGGATAAGAAAGATACTGGATGAAATTGTGTTCTCTGGTACAAAAATTACTAAGCCAGGAAATGTTATTAACTAAGGACAGTTTGAGCATAAATCCTCTATCCTGTGCTCAAGCTAATCAGAATGGTAGGGCAAAAAAGCTTTCCAACAATAAAAATATAGTATTAATGCCTTAATTTCTCCTCTCAGCAACATGTCATGTCCAAAATAAATAATATCAAAACAGAAGTGTCGTAGTGAGCACGCATTTCATTTGCTGTGCTTTGCCAACAGAGGTCAGAATTACCTCAGGAGCATCCAAAGCATTACTGTGATCATGACTGGAATTACTTTATCAGCATAAAACTACTTTCACAAAGACAAATAACATACTTTAACTAGACAGGCTAAACTTTCATAACTTTACATATTATAAAGGTCTTCCAAAGCTTTTGGGTAAGTAACAAGAATATCACCATTTAAAATTTCATGAACACCGTTACTGAAAAATTACAATGGTCATTTCCATCACATCACAAACAAAATATTTAGTAAGATGTACTAGCAATCACTTGGATCACTCAGAAAAAATAAATTCATCCAACATGATGCCTTTTATTGAACAAAACCATTTATAACACATAGTTTAGAAGGTAAAATGTAATTACAGTAAAAATATTCACTAAATCTGCAGTCTATTTATGTTAGAATTCCCTATTCAAATGTATTAGGAGTTATTGTTTCTACTCTATTTAAAAGCCTTATCAAATGTAGAAATGAAACCCAAGACTAAGAGGTTTAAATGACACTGGAGCTTCTACTATAAAGGAAGATCTGGCTGATGTAGAGCTTTAAACAGCTTAAAAAGAACAACACCCCCACACACACACTTATTTATAGATATATCTAAAGTGAACACTATGTTTCTTAATTCTTCCAAAACAATGAAATACTAACAAAAAACCTAAACATTCTTTGCACCTCAAAGAGCTCTCCTGGGGCATGTTTTCTAGAAAATGAAGCGGCCATCTACTCTGTAAGTATTGCAAGTGCTCTGTTCAATTGCGGCCCCATCGATCATGAACTTTTCAGCAATCTTAAAATAAAACTGCTAAATTTGAGGGAAAATATTTTGAGAATGTTAACTGAATAATCTTGTTATCTGTCTGCTCCTTAAAAAAGAACTGATAGGATAATCCACAAAATCTGTTTTCGCAGAAACCTTTATGTAAAATGCATTATAAGACTCAGCCATTACAGCAATAATTTAATGTTCTTTCTGAACTGCCTCTTTGGGAAAAGATATCTGAAGAACCCAAATTTGGGTGCAAATATTCCTCCCAATACCACAGATTTTGAGAAACATTGGAGAAGAGATCCCAGTTCCACAATAAGACACCATGCAAAATGATTCATCCCAACTCTCTCTCCCCATAATCTACTGTTAGCACCACGGTACACGCAGGACTCAACAATTACTATGATTTGTTTAGCTGTCTTTAATGTAAATAGCATTCCTAGCTCTTTATATAAGCAATAAAAGAACAATCCCTGACTAAATATCTTACGTACTAAACTAAACGTAACATGTAAGGATGGACTGGCCTACCACTGAAAAAGAGGAAGTGATACACCAAAAAAGATTATGAAATGCACTTTCGAGATGGCAGATTCCATCTTGTTTTCCCTTATTATATGTATAAATCATATTTATTTTGTTGTTTTGCATTAAAGGTCATTAAATTTAGATCACTTGCAGAGAGGAAGGGATCCTTGTCTGTGAAATCTCTAGAAAGGTGTAGATTTTTAGATAATGATGGAGATGGAAGGCCTGTGACATACATATAGGCTAGGTTCTCTAGAAGCTACTTAATAGTAACTATTAAAAGAATCCAGACCCAAACACCCCTGAAAAACAGGCCCCTGTTGAAATTACCTTATCCTGAATTCACTTTAAATTTTGATCGTCTTTAATCTTGGAAAGGTTTTTTTCTACATCTCATTTTAAGGGCACTTTCAACAAGTAGATTTGATTGTTAGTTCAACCTTGACAGTATAATTATTCTGTTAAATGAAGAAATAATCATTTCACCAGAGGGTGCACAATCTGATTTTGAGTAGTAAGAAGAGGGATGTTTTCCTCCAAGTGTTGAAGCCTGACAAAAAAATACTTATCATACGTGGAGTTACATACGAAAAAAAAAAAAAAATATATATCCTTCTAGTGGAATTAAATTTAAAAAGTGGCTGAGGCTTCACCCAGGAAAATATTAAATTGAACCAAGACTTTGTTTAGGTCAGCTTTCCTGAGTAGCTGGATACCCAGCATCCAGCAGGAACTATAGAAAAAGGGATTCATTCTTTAAATTGCCCTGCTCATGTAAGGCCTGACTAGTTGCTGGTTCATGGCTGGTCTCCCTTGGTCCCACTATCCAGGCAAAGAACCTCATATAGGTGTGCCTGACATATAGCTTAAGTTAGTGCAATTCCTGGAACATTTCTTTCCCAGTGAGGGGGCACTTGTAGTAAAAGGTAAATGTTTAAAAACCACCTAGTCACTAGAATATCCATCTCTTCTGGATTTTCAAGAAGCCAACTGAAAAGAGTGCAAAGTGACCTGAAGGAACTTGGCATCTTAAAGGGCATGAGAGCTCATCCCAGATTTATAAGAAATACCTGCACTGATAATGCACTTATGATTTGAAAAAAGATTGTACCACATCAGTACTCCTTCAGTATTGATAACTGAGACACTGAATTAGTTGGTTACTAGCATAAAGAATTGCCAGCCATGATCAAAATAATTCCATACAGACTTTGATCATGCCAGTTCAGAGTAGTCTGAATGCACAGAAAACCTGTAAACATTTTCAATAAAAGAGTAATCAAACAAAGCTGAAAGGTTAATTTCTCCTTGGGCACAGAAACAGAATACCAGGATGCAGTTTATGGTTGTAGAAATTTTAGAACTATACCGAATCTACAGCAAACAAAAACAGAAACAAAACTTCTGACCTCTTTATAAAACAGAAAACTTTTAACAGTTCAATATCCAATGAAGGAATAGATAATCATTACAGTGAAATAAAATTTTAACCTAGTTGATCATATAGTTCTGCCACATAGGAGACAAAAATTTAGTAACAAATCCAGGGTACGACATCATTTCAGAATGGCTTTGGAGGCTTTTTTAAATGGTGAGATGAATTTTACAACTTCAGTTTTGTAGCCAGCATGGTTACAAAAATCTTCACTGAAAGGTAAAGAGACAATCCAGTATCAGTTTAAGCTTGCAAACAGAAACTGTTTTTCTTTTAGGCTTTCATAAATCCCCCGGTCACTCTGAACAATCTAAAATCCATAACAAATTTTCCAGACAATCATGTTTACGTAGTGGAGCTTTGTGTACTTGACTTCCATCCATGTAATAGAGGTACGATTGTTTTAGTCCTCATTGCACAGTTTGATTTACAAAATGGCAGTGGGCAATCTGGGATCTAGAATGTTTATATACTGTTTAGATTATTAAAACTATCTGACTCCGCTTAGCTCCCAGAAGTTATGTCATACGTTGTATGTAGGTTAGGACTCTCCGTTCTGCCAGACTCTGAATGCCACATCAGTTCCCTTGTCACTTCCAGTCTGAACCATCTAGGAACTCAGGCTGCATCAGCAATAGTAAATTAAACATGTTGGGAACTATTTCCTGGCATTGAGGTCATAGTGGCATAGAATGCTCCACACCTACACTACTCACACCTTCCAAACAGGATAGCTGCCTCCAGATTGTCTGTCAGGCCCTAGGCCCATAATTCTTCAGCTGTGCCGGGTAGCTCACTGCTTGGGAGAGTGCCACACGGCACGTTCCAGTACCAGAAATGTTTCCTGGCATGTTAAAGTTAGATGTGGCCTCACATTCCTGTCACAGATTTGCCAGAAGCCTGTCTCCCAACAGCATTTATCAGCTTAGAGGATACAAGAGCAATACCGTCTGAGTTTGGGTCCAGATACATCTGAAGAGCATCTGTCCACAGTTCATGTTTTTGCTTTATGCCTTTGATCCTCCTAGCAGAAGGCACAGAAGGCAGGAGTGCTAAACTGACCCCACCTCCTTTTTCAGCTCTTTGCCTGACTCCAGGGTAGAGGGGGAGGGGAAGAAAAGTTGTATGCATGACTATCCCAAACAATATACTGTTGCTGGTAAGTTAACTTCTTTAGTTCTTTTCTCCTTCTTCACATGCACACTCATAATGAAGGAAATTCCTAGCAGTGCATCCATAATTGCACAGTTTACCAGCAAGGCAGTCTAGGAGTCTCATTCTGGTATCAAGCTAAGAAAGGCATCTACAATGGACTCAGAGTGACCTTATTCCAGGAAACGATTGTTAACAGCTACAGCCATTAACAGAGGCATGAATCTCCTCAACTTCTTAGCAGAAAGAATACTTACCAAGAAAAGCAGTCTTTAGAAAATGGTTCAGAAAGACAAGGTAGGCATAGACCTGAAAAATTCTCACATGAAAAATACCCAAATTTCAGTTCTATAGAGGAACAGGAGCTCTTGGAAAAAAAACCATCCAAATTGAATGGGAGGAACCCAGAAATGACTGGGTGGGAAAAAAGAATTACTTCCACCAGTACAAAATCTGCTGAAATTAAGGACAGTCAAAGCTCTTACTAAACTAACAAATTTCTCACTTATGATTTCCCAATCATCACAAATCAAAGAAAAAGGAGCCTTCATAGCTGAGAGGGACCTACTGGAACATTGGAAATTTGGCTCACTTATCAGAGATATTATTTCCTGTAATTAATTAGATGGTCTTTCCAGAAGGAAGAACAAGTCTGTCTTGTGTGAACAGGTCAAGGATGAAAGTTAGAGTTGAATATCCACACCCATGATGAAGGATGTCCTGGGACTAGGCACTTCCACAGCGCCAGCCTGTCATACTTTCTCTGAGAATCCCTGAAAAAATGGAAATGAAAGGAAAGAATAAAGCAGGGAATTTAATCAGAGAAGGAATCAATAACAGAGATTCCAAGGCCTGACTACAGTTAAAGCAGGGCAGGGGACACTTTCTATTGATCTCTGAGACAAAAAGATCATCTTCTGGAAGGCTCAGGTCATAAGATTAAATTATAGAATGTTGTCCTAAATCACTCACTCGCAGTTCACGAGCCTGAAATAGGTCAACTTGTCTGATAGTGTATTCAGAGCTTCTAGGAATTCAAATCTTACACTGGATATACCAATATGAAAGATTAACCAGCTCCCAATACAGGAGAAAGAATTTCCTATCTCCTTGTTTATGTAGCACATTGCAGCAGTGCCATGTGCAAGCTGCTGCATATTTTGATTTGGTAAAGAAATATTTGGTGTATACTTTGAACAGGATGTTTGTATAGAGATAAATCTACCATGGATACCAGAGAGTATTTGCTGCAAGGCTTAGTGGCATCTCCAGGGAAGGAAAGAGACATGGGCAGGAATTTGGAACACAAGAGCATCCTTTCAGAGCCACTGAATGGGATGTGCCGCCATTATGGAAAATTTAAATCTTACAGGCAAAATTATGGTCTAAAAAGTCTTACAGTGCTTTTCAGTGCCACAAGCAAACAAAAATCAAGTTTATAATGTCTGTGGATTCTGACAGGAAAGGTCATTAAATGAAACCAGGTAGTCCAGCACAACCTGACAGAAATTTGAAGAGTCATTGGAAGCTTCCTCATTTTTAGAAATTATGAGGAATGTAATTTTTATGAACTCTTACAAGATTTTTGCATAGCAACTCTAGTCAACTCTACTCAATAGAGTAGAGGAGATGCAAATGAAAACTTAATACCTGTTCAAGAGCGCTACCTTCCCACACCTAACCATCATAGCGAGGATAAAAAGACACTCCAGTCCACCCAAGAATGGGAAACTGTCACTGAGGACACTTGGAGTCACAAAGAGTCCAAACTGCAAGACTGTATAGTGGAATTGGTCACAACCAATTTTAAGTAAAAGATATTTCCCACAGATAAATTACACTACAGAAAAAAGGATCTTACAAACTGAGAGATACAAACCAGTCCTGTTGATATAAACATAAAATAGCATTGTATTTTATCATTTGAACTCTTTTAAGTTCAAGGTGGATCTCTGTTTTCTTTCAAATCTGAAAGTAGCTGGTTTACCATTGGTTTCCTATGCAGCAAAATGGAACTGATTTCTTGGCCACTGTCACCCAAAGCTGAAAGAAAATAGGAATGGTTCTGTACAATAATGGGTCTGGGAGGAGATACTTTAATGGGTGTTTTAACCAATGCCAGTGATGTCCAGTACGAAGATATGCAAGAAAAGTAAAGTCCCTTATTCTAAACACAACTTTGATGAATTCAAAGTGAATTATATTATTATCTCTCCCTGTTTCTGGAAAA
>VYZV01009259.1:1426-35928 GCA_013401275.1 Pandion haliaetus
AGTTTTAATTATGCATTGCCAACAAATATATTTGCCAGGTACTCAGCCTTCACTTGCTAAGGATAGTTATGTTAAAACATTCCTCTCCAAATTTTAGATTATAACTGATTCTTTTTTTTTATTTGCTTACAAGAAAGTTTACTTTTGCCTTGTATCATCCTTTAACCCTAAAATTAAGAATTCTTATAAAGCTTGATGAACTTTTGCAGTAGAAAAACAGTTCTTAACATTTAGTTTGCGATATCACAGTGTGTGTCCGCAGTTCCACTGATAAAAAGGAATTTGTAAGGTGCAGCTCTGATGAAGAATTCACTAAAAAAGAAAGTTTCAGAGTGAATGAAAGCCACCTCTGGTACAATTTTGTTACTGGAGTACCAATAATTTAATATACATATAATTAAAGAGAAATATTTACAATAAGGATTCCTAAACTTGGGATTGCTAGGAGTTGTTTCAGTCTAAAGACCAGCCTGGAGTGATGAGGACATGATGGCTAGACCTAAACTAGATGAAATGGCTTGCTAGGTTCCTTCTGAATGAGAAAAGACATATAACGTGGTCATTGCCAACCACTTGATGAGCTGCAGGAAAGAAAGAAATGTTCATATTTAAAATAGAGCTAAATGAAAGAGAAGGTGGTATGGTCCACCTTCTCTGTGGGTGCTGAAGGGAAACATTTGTTACCTTTTCCACACAAAATTGATGTACAGAAGCAAAAGGTACCTCAAGCAGGGAATTTCCACAGGCAGACCTATGGTTCATGTCCAGAATGGTACCACCTAGGAATTAAATTTGTTTATAATGTACAATTCTAAAGATTATCATATTGTTGACCCCCAGTAGTTGGATCAAAGTCCAACTTTTTTCTTGCTTGAAACAGAAGTTCTCTTCTTTTTTCTTTTTCTTTTCTTTCCTTTTTTTTTTTAATTCAGAATTTAAGCAGAGTATGAACCAAATTTTGCTTCTAGATGCATGCATGGCTTCCACTGGCTTTTATGAAAACTGTGGGTGTGCCTCTCAAGGCAGAATTTAGCCTGGTGTATGGTTCTGATTCAGCCTGTATTCCTTTAATGTTCAAAATATTAAAGATTATTTGGATATAATACATGAAAGGGAAGACAATATCTGCAAAAGGACAGAGAACAATTATTCTCTGTTTCAAGGGTGAATTGCCTTAAGTGAGCAGAAATCAGTCACAGGAGGCTGCTTGCTTCACTTATTTTTCTAACTGCTCTAGGCAAATAAAGATTAAGCCATTCTTTTATCAGGCAGGCCCTCTCCCCAGTATAAAGACGTAATCAATCTAAATCGAAGGCAACTAAGAGATACACAGAGGGTTTTGGGGGGCAAGTTTTGGCTGTATAATGACATAAAAGTGTAGGGTTAATTTTGATTTAGATTGTACTCCAGTATATTCAACAGAAATTGAGGTCAAAGATAAACACCTGAAATGAGTGTTTCAAGGTTTTATAATAATTTGCTGAACAGTTGATAAACGAGTGTTGCATGTCATCTGTATAAATTTTGTATAGAGAAATTCATTGTTGTAAAACATGGGTAGCTAAAGTACAAGATCAGCTTAGTTTCTCAATACAAGATCAAATCAGGGTGGATAAAAATAATTTACTCTACATTGAACCACTGCAACCCTTAATCAAATTTAATCCTGTTTCCCTATTTTGGAAATCTCAACCAAGTTATGGTTCAGAGAGAAGGCAAAAAAAGTTCAGATAACCTGGGCTGTCAGGAAAGATTAAAAAGGCTAACTCTTATTTTTATACACATCTATACAAGTTCATCATTTTGATGATAAGAAGCATGTTTTATCCAACACAAGCTCAGATTTTGTTCTGCAAAACCAAAACTTAACTTATGAGCTATTCCAAGCCCAACTGAAAATCACATTCATCCCAGTTTGCTCATAATAGAAATGTCAAAAATAAAACCTTTTTCTGAACTCAGGAAAAAGTGTGATTTTGCTCGACCTCTGATGATCAGAATAAAAGAGAACAAAGACTTAAACTACCCATAGTCTGAGTTTTAAAAAAGAAAAATGTGGATTTCCTGCCCCTCTTCTGGTACTTTTTGCGGTTAGGAAAGTTTTGTTGAATCCTAGTTGTGTGTATGTCTGAAACTGAGGCACAGAACCAAGAATGCTCCTTGGTGAAATCTTTTATTCACACTTAAAAAGCCTTATGAGTTCTGCCAGATCAGTTCATATTTACAGGAAGGAGAGATAGCAACAGGGATGGTGCAGAGCACAGCAGCCACTGCACCAGATAAATCATCAGATAAGTAGCAACACAGATAAGTGCTCATGAATTTTATTCTTGTATAAAGTCACACCTTAATTTTGTTACCATTTCAATGATTTACTTTTCAGCTTCCAAAAGGAGGGATAGCATAGACTTTGTGGCACTGATTAACTTCTGAGGTGAACAGGAGTTTTAATAACAGCTGAGTAAAATGGAGGGACCAAAGCAGCACCCAGGAACACTATTCAGCACAAAATTTTCTGTCCTACTAATAAAAGGGCAGCTTCCACCATAACTTTTTCTTGGAGCCTTGAAGAGTTCCTTGGAGCTGCATTGGGCTTCCAGGAAAAACACGGATAGGGCTGGAGAGGCTCCAGGGAGATTTCCCCAAATACAGAATGCACCTAGGAGTTAGAGCCCTTGTTCCTGTCTCACTGTGGTGAAGAGTTTCCTCCTGAAGGTGGGGATGGATTCCAGAAGCTGTGTCAGGTGCAGAAGTTGCACTGATAGATCGGTAGCCCTGCCACAGCAGCTGCCTTGTCTGGAGGTGAAGTACACACTACCCTGAGTTCACAGTTCATCCTGCTACATCTTGCCTTTGTTGTCCCAGATAAACATTTTTTTGCATGAAAACAAAACATTTTGCTAAATAATCACTGAGCTCAATCTAAAATATGCAGCATACAACAGCCTTCTAAATAAACCACAATATCTCAGACACTGACAGATTCACCACGTCTTTTCATTTTTAATTGGATGATCCCATTTTTCTTAGCTCAGCTCTGATGCTGAACTTACTTTCCACATGTTATTAAACTTCTAAAATATTGAATTGCTCTGGTTCTATGTTGATATCACTGTTAAAGCCATAACCAGAACACTGAATTTAACTCTTCCTACATGTAGCTTTAGCTTTATTGTGTGCTGTAAGTTTACTTTTACTGTCAAGCCAAGATGAAGTCAAATGACACTGCCTTTTCTGCAGTGATTGGAGATTACAGTGTGGATTTTCTTTTGTGGAAAGCACTGTGGATTTAAGCATTCTATAACAAAAACAACCAAACAAAAAGAAATCAGTGAACTGAAACACTGCTAAGGGTAAGCTAATTTTTCATTGAAAAAGACTGGCATTCAGCAGCCCATATTTGTTAGCACACTGGCGTCTTTTGAAATCAGTTATTGTATTTCATTCACACAGTAGATGAAGATGGTAAATTACTTCAATTGCAGATGAGAACTCAGAGCCTACTGGAAGTTGATTTGTTTGTCAGCATCCAGGAACTTACAGCATGAAGCACATCTGTCCCGGCCATCCTCTGTCATGGGGAAAGGAACACTGGGATGTGTACATGTCAGTTTGCTAGCCTGAAAAATGTCCATTCCTTCTGAGTGGTTCCCACTTTGTTGCTTCAATCTTCTACAATTACTTCAAATTTCAAACATTTACAGACAAATTGGCGACACACAAAGCTGTGACATTCCAAAGACAATGCTCATTGACAGCAAGAGACTTGCTTCTCATATGCTTCAAAACTTGGGAAGAAAAGCATCTAGAAAATAGAAGCTGCAACCCTAGGATGAAGGCATATGGCAGGTTTATCTTTTTACCTAATTGTCAACCATATTGCCCCCTAATTGTGGAAGAAGGGGATCCTCTTTTCAAGTTATGCTCTTAAGCCTGAAGGAAACTCCCCCAGCATTGTACAGGGGGTACAGGAATGTACTACTTACTGATGACTATCTTGATGGGCTTCAGGAAAAGAGCTGTTGGGGGGGGCAGGGAGTGGAAAAATAAAGGGCAGTTGGAAATGACGGTACTTACACTTTGGTTCCACTTTTAGGAAATGGAAAGGTAACTGTAGAAACACCGAGAGCTAGTAATCTTTGACACCCTCATTATTAGGAGGTTTTAAAATTTTATTCATGTGGCTCATATTCAACCTGACAAGTCATGTAGCGATTAAAAATTGGAATGCTGCAACAACAGTGTTAGAATTAGGATCAGTGACTGGTTTAACTCTCCCTGACAAGGAAAGCCTGGCAAATGACTCGGTTCCAGCCAGTAGGGAATCTTCAGCCTCACTGCGCACTACCAATGCATCCTGACATGCCTCATCAAGACAGCCAATGTGGGCCTAGCAGATGCCCTCAGAAAGTTTCCTCTTCTTGCCTTTCTTGCTCCTACGCGGTTTGTTGCTGGACTCCAGAGTAAGCGTTAGGATGTGCCTAATGGGTGCTAGATGCATTTTTTGAGAATTTGCATAAAGCCTGGAGGTAAGGAATTGGGCTTCTGGATGTGCTTTTTCCTCCTCACCCTTCTGGAAATACAGAATTTTTGCAATGACTCAAACCCAAAGGTGGGAGATTTCAGAGCCCAGGTTATTTTCCATGATGAAACATTATGAAAAGCTGTTAGAAGGAATTACTGTAGAACAATTACATGATCACGGAGGACTGAAATTTCCATTACAATATGTGGGCTCTGCCATGGGTCCCACAACATTCAGGCAGCCTCAGTGAGTGATATATTCAGATAATGATTTTGGCTCCCCTGGTATCTCTCTCTCTAATAACATGCTGCCCTTTCTGCTGTACAGTTGCAGGACAGATGTCTTTGACTGATGTGTTTGAAACATGGGTGGCTTAATATCTATGCTATAATAATGACTGATTTTCGGTATCCTGGGAGAACATCTCTCTTGGCACTTAAGATATAAAAAACAAGTGACATTTTGAAAGAAACAAGGTTTACAGGTGGTAGAATTAGCACTCAATTTGTCATCCTGCATGCAGGGCAGAGCCTCAGCCACCAGAGGATACAAAAGAGAAAGCATTTTCAGGTAAGCAGACTAGAAGTTTGAGTTCATTATGAAGAAACTAAAAGGCAAACCTTAGTCTCCCTTTCTCCAAAGTTGTCATAGTTTCTGGGTACATACAGCAAGTGCCATTTCCCTGGGCAGAAGGGCAGGGATGGGAGCAGAGTTTTAAGAGACACAGCAGAGGTCTTTCTTTCCCCAGGTAATACAGGACTGGATTCCTTGGCAGTTCTCCCTCAGCATCAATTTTAGCAGGCAGGCTGTCTATTGACTGCCTCTGTTTTCTTCACCTCATGCAAAGGTTGCAAGAGTTGGGTCTAGCCTTCAGGTTTGTAGCTCTGTAACCTTTCTGTGCCCCTTGGGAGAAGGACTCCTTCCCTCCCATGCCAGCAACTGAGATCGGTGGTAAGTTTTTATCCAAATATAGCACCAGCAATACTGATGGCTCTGCTGGATAGAATATCTGAAAGTAAGGAAATGACAGTTTTGCTGGAGAAAAAAAAAAAGTGTTTGAGGGTTTTTTTAGTTCCATTTTCCCAGTTAGCAAAATTTACTTATAGACAAAAAAACCTAAAGTTTTAGTGGAGGGCTTCAATGTCCATACTCAAACTCATGTGCCATTCTAGTGGAGACTTTAAATATGCAATTGCAGATACAATCTGTCTCTGATAAAATATTATTGTGTGCTGGCAGAAGAGATACTAATCATCTCTTGATTAATATTCATTGTATACGTATATGTACTCAGGAAATTAAAAGGTATTTTCAGACAATCAGAGAGCATACAGCACAAAAGACATTCCTAGATAAATTGAAGAAGCAGTGGTCAAGGCAATCTCTTGAATTCAGAGTTAGCAAAAGGCCAGCCACTTCATTTTTTCATTCACCCCAGAGGATTAAGAAAAACTGAGCTGATAGAATCTTGTGATCCCACCCACTTTGGGTGCATGTTTTCTAATTAAAATGGAAATTTGATCAATTATCAAAACGCGCTGGCTGATAGAGATGTGCCATTCATCTTCTGTTCAATCCTACATCTGCCTTGGAAGCAAGAGGAGTGTCTTCAGGTTCTGCAATAATTTAGACATTAAAAATGTCATGATTATTATTATTATAGTCACTTCTAAGGCCATCATCATTACTATTTTAAATGAGCCAAACCAAGATCATGCAAAATTACCTCACACATAAATATATACAGAGAATTAAATATAGGGAGATACAGATATATGATATCAACATAGTTATCTGTAAGTATCCTGGCATTTGCAAAGGCTAATCATTTCATAGAACTATTTGCAGAATCGGGTACTTCTCTGTGAAGTCTCAATGACCATTAAAGCAAATGGAGAATTTTCCATAGTGCTTTCATCAGGAAACAAATATCCACTGCTCAACACATAGCTCCCATTCAAACCAGTGGGACTCCCATGAGGAGCTACCCACCAGCAGCAGGGCATTGTGCATACTCTGCCCAGTTCTTATACACTTTGGACACATAACAGACCCCCATTACAAACATATTGAAACTGGAATGCTGAGTAAGGAGCACTGGGCAAAGAAAACGTTTTCACTGTTAATATGTTTGCGGTAGTCTGCTAAATCAAGGCTCTTCTGTTGATATGTACTTTCTTATAAGCCTGTTTTTCAAAGACCTGGGCTTTCAGTGTAGGCAGCTGACACTGGGACACTGGGGAGCACTGCAAGGGTAACTACTAGTTAGATACAAATTAGTAAGCCAAAATCCAGAAAATGGCTGCTGCTGGGGCAAATTAATAGGAAAAAGGACAAACCATGGTCAGAAATGAATGTTGAATGCTTACAGAGACATTTTTGGCCAAAGCATTAAACAATAACTGGGAAGACCATAACGGCCACCATTACGCTAAAATGAGAGAACAAGAACACGTGAGATGTCTGGTTATGGTGTTGTATTGTCCTAATCCCTCTCAGACTGGTTATATATCCCAGTTAAAAAACTCTGAGCTCATACACATCAACAGCTCAAATGGCAAAGGCCAGCCTTAATGCACTAAGAAAGACTGGGAAAAGCCAATGTTAATTTGCTGCCTTCAGTGAAAAGAACCTGCTGGTTCCCACCAGTCAGGGCCCAGCAGCTCAGCCTACTGAAAAAGTAGGTGAGAAAAACAACCATCACATTGAAAGCTGAGGAGAGACATGGCCTGAAATAAAGCAGAGGAATGCTTAGAAAGCTCCAAATACAGGACTCAAAATACAATAGCTATCTTCTTCCTATCATGCATTGTCAGAGAATGCCCTTCAAGGGAAAATTTGATGGAAGATAAAAAGAGAAACACTAGAAGGTTTAAGTGAACATTTCCTCTCCTTTTTCTTACTTATATTTACTTAATTATAGACTGTAGCTAGCAAAAAAGTGCTGTTACAAGGCACAGGTAAGTGTGAAACCCCAGGCCAACATCATACCTTAGTGCGCCAGTAGTTCTGCCAAAGGCAGTGGGAGTAAGAAAATCCAGGCTCAGAAAAAGCAGAGGGGCCTGGCTTGCTGGTTTACAGTAAGAAGGCTTCAGTACCTGACATCTTTCCACATTTTAGTCAGTGCACTGATCACTTTTGCTTCCATATTCAAGTTCCACTTAAATAATTCACTGAAAATCTTAGAAGTCTAGTCCTACTCCTTAGAGCTCAAAGTTAGTAAAAGTGGTTGTCCACCTAGGCAGGGTGCTAAAACATTTTTCTATTGCTGTAGCTCCAAATATTCCTAAGATTAATAAAGATCATTTAAACACATGTTGTTCACAGCCATATTGGTAGTAGTAATAATGCATTTGCTCCCCAGACAGGGTGTAGATATTCAGTATTGGGACAATACATCTACCTAGCACCACCCTACTGCAGAGGCTCTTTTACAATGTAAGGTGAAGAGCAACAAGTAAATGTGACTGGCTGACCAGACCAGAGACCCATTTAATTTTTTTACCAAAGACCATGCTGGGATCGTTGTAACACTGCTTCCCATTGTAAAGGTACAGTTATTTGAGATTGCTTCTAGTGTTTGTCCCCTCTCTGTGGGTGAGCAAGAGTTAACATAATCTTATTTGTTTGCAAATTACAGTGAGTTTATTCTTATTTCATACACAGTTGTTTTCCAGAGTTTAACTTATTCAGGCCTAGATCTGTGTAAACAGAGTAGGAACGAGAGGAAGAGGAGTCATCTACGTCTGGCTTTTTTTTTTCCTTTACTGTTTTTGTTAAGAATATACCTCTGTCATCAATGAATTTAAGTGGGGAAAAAAAAAATCTTGATTTGCCACCAGGTTCAGTAGTTGAACTGTGATGGGTAAAACTCTGACTGTCTTGATATCAAACTAGGATTACAAATAGCATTTCATATTTTTATCTAAATTGGAAGAAAGGATTATATTATTCCTTTAGCAATAACTGGGGGCTTATGCTCTTTAAATTTCAAATATCAGTTCGACTCTCCAGAATTAATGGGAGCATGTCTGAAAGAAACCTTCAATTAGATTACATTGTTTAGTTTTGGATAATTCAAAGATTATTTTTCTATCTGACATTGACTAATAAAGAAAGAGTTAAATATTACTTTGGAAGGTATTTTAGTCATAACAGTAATCTCTTTATATATCAGTGGGTCAATAGTTCAGTAAAAGAAGGAACTATAACTTGAATAGACACTAATTAAAAGAATCAATTCTTATCCTACTACATATGTCCAGTCATATTAACACATTTCTAGATTTCTTACTCAGTGGACTAGTCAAGATTAAAGGATTTGCTAATATGGATGAACTGAGTATGCTTCCAAACTGACTGAGCAGATTTGTGAACAAATTAGTTCATTTAAAATTGACAGTGAAAGATTGATTTTGCACAGAATGAGTTACCTAAGGTATTCATCATTTCCTCTGCTTCCATACACAAGACAGAGATCTGCTTCTTTTTCTTTCTGATTGTAATAGGACTGCTTACTGAGCACCTTTATTTTACAAGCAGTGATTGCAGCCTGTCATTCTTTTAATTTAGACATATTTTAGCCTCCACAGACCTTCAGAAATAACTTCCTTAAAAGCCTCAGTCTAATGACTCATTACATGAGTTGCTCAATTCAGCCACAGTACTTTAAATTATAATGCAAGGGGAAAAATTGCTAATTACACAGAAAAAGATCCAATTACTCCTGAGACCATTTGATTCATTATTCAGATTGTTTAGGGGGGTGGGGGAGGGAGGAAGGGTGTCTCTAAACATGGGGTTATGTATCAATGTATTGTGAATGGCACTTAGATGTCAGATTTGCCATCAGCTATCATCATTCAGCAGTATCCAACATCTCTGTATTTTCCCCTACCAATCAAAATATAATTTCCCAGACTGTGATTCGTGCATACGTGCCAATGCACAGTTCTTAATTTTTAGCCATTAAATGACGTTGGAAGAAAGCTATAACCAATTCCTTCCTAATACTACTACATGGTAAGTCATTCGCTCAATCGCCAGGGGGACAGATGTGACCACAAATGCAAAGGGAAGTGACCCACCAGTCACGAATCCCCAGAGAGGAGAGTTTCTCCAGTGCTGAAACATGTGTTGTGCTTGATTTTTCTGCTAGCCCTGAGCCAGGGAACATCCAGACATTTTGCTTGTGACTTGCCCATGCCCAGGTCCCTCCCATGGTTCAGTGTGACGTTTACAGTTGGATGGGAGCTGGAATCAAAGGAAATGACAAACCTGTCAGTGTTGTCCTCTCCAAAGCCAAAATTGCTGAGATTTATCTTGTTTCAGCTACCACCATAAAACCCTTTGGACCCTTCAGAGGCAGATCCCATCCAATCTAAACTTGGCTTTTGTTTATGGGGCATTCAGGATTCCCTTAACAGGACCACAGTCTCCTCAAACCTGGCTCATGTTTAAGGGCAGAAGGGAACCTGAAGCCAGTTAACTACATTCTGTTTCCAGTCTGACAGTTCTAGTTACTAGATAATAACAAATTGTACATGTATGTGTGCTTTTAGCTTACTTTGCCCAGATGTGAAATGAGTTCAAATTTTGGTCCAAAGAAGAACATTTTAATGTCATTGTCTGAGTGGGTTTATGCCAAAATTAACAAGACAAATGAAGGTGATTCTAATGTAGAAAACTTTATAAAATCCTACTATTTATCTTACTGCAGACTATTGTTTGCAGCTGTACTAATATGAAATGGAACAATTTTAAGGACTCTCACAGATAACAGTTCTTTCAAAAACTTACAGTCTGCTCAGTCATGGCTCCATTTTTCTACAGGCTTTGCTAACTGATTCAGCACTGCAACTGTTCCCTGAAACAGGTGTTCTTCCATAACAATTACTCTTTTGCAGTATATCCAGTTTAGTCATCATTAAACCCATCTCACCAATGATGTGTGAGCCAAGAATCACCATTTTTTTGCAGGATGTCACTTTCTACTCCACACTTTCATTTTATGCCTCACTGTAATCAGTTCATTTTTTCTCTTCCATTCATGCTTCTTACTTCCTACTTAATTTCCTTTTCTTTTACCTAAATATCTCACTATTATTTGCTATTTCAGACTGTATTACAGCTCACCTTCCATTTTCTTAAATTTTGTGGAACTTCTCCTGACAAGCATGTTATGTTACTTATGATGAATTATGCAAGAGCAATAAAATGCAAAATATGTAAATGGAACACGATTGTTATCTCGCTATTAAAGCAAAGCAGTGACAGAATTTGTAATGTATGTTAACAGGTTTTTCACATTTTTAATGTAGCAGAGGACAAGAGTGAAAAATTCACTGGACTTTGCTCTGCAGTTGCATGTGAGAGCAAGACATAATGAAGACACTCTCCCCACCTTCAGTGATTTGTCTTTCACAGTTCAATTCTGCCATTTCACAAGCTTGCTGGCTCTAGGGTTATGTGCCCTGGCAAATTGTTGTCTGTCACCTGTTAATGTATTTCCTCACTTATCTGATTGACAAATTCCCTGCCTTGATCATTGATTTGTGCAGATACACATGAATGTCTGATGAACTCAATCAGAGACCTTCAACACTTTGGGGTAGTTTATCCTGTAGGGGTTTATCTTTAGGCCATTTTGAGAAGTAATCCATAACTGTTAGCAAATATTTGTATGTGTCAGGATCAGCAGTGAGAAAACAAATATCACCATTAATTTGTGCTATCTGTACAGTTCCTGTCCCGATGACCCTGACATGGTGCTCTACTGGATCACATTGTCTACGTGTTACTTGCTACCAGCCAAATCTGAGAGCTAACAGGCAAGTTTTGCAGGAAGGTCTCCCATTTAGTGAATGTAGCAGCACCGATGACAGCCCCCACAAGCTACACGGTAGTTCACAGTCATAACAATTTAAGCAGATGCTGAGCAGAGGGAGCCCATCCTGACATCCGCCCCTGCAGGAAAAGCCATGGGTTTTGATCAGCCCAGGGGTTTGTACGCTGCACCTGAGTGGAGAGCAGGCAGCAATGTTCATAAGCACCACTACTTCTGTGACAGTCTGCTGCGGAGGCAGTTCCCCCCTCATCTTGCCCAATGGATAGCTCAGACAGGCTGAGCAGAGCTCATGTTCCTTAGGTTTCAGCTCTAAAATGAAGGTAAGTGCTTGAGAGCAGAGCCACAGGATGGGAGAGGATGGGAGAAAAGGGAGAATCACTCAGCGATCCCTTGAGTCTCACATGTGTCATGGTTTAACCCCAATTGGCAATGAAGCACCATGCAGCGGCTCACTCAATCCTCCCCTCACCCAGCAGGATGGGGAGGAGAATCGGAAAAAAAAAGTAAAACCTGTGGGTTGAGATAAGAACAGTTTAATAATAAATAATAATAACAATAATATAATGAAAAAGAAGACAACAAAAAGAGGGAGAGGTAAAACCCAAGAAAAGACAAGTGATGCACAAGATCACCATCCGCTGACCAATGCCCAAGCAGGGATCCATCCCTCCCAGCCAACTTGCCCTAGTTTATGTACTGAGCATGATGTCCTGTGGTATGGAATATCCCTTTGGCTAGTTTGGGTCAGCTGTCCTGGCTATACTCTCTCCCAGCTTCTTGTGTACCTCCTCGCTTGCAGAGCTTTGGAAACTGAAAAATCCTTGACTTAGGATAAGCACTTCTTAGCAACAACTAAAACATCAGTGTGTTATCAACATCATTCTCATACTAAATGCAAAATACACCATTGTACCAACTACTAGGAAGAAAATTAACTCTGTCCCAGCCAAAACCAGGACATCATGTGCTATGCTTGTTTTCAAAATATACCTACTTTCTATGTCAAGAAAAGGAGCCCAATTTATAAGCCAACATTTCTGCATCTGCATGAGACTGATTTTTTATATAATCTTTCACTCAGATCACAGTGAACATCAGTCTGAGGACAGAACACGTCAATCTGTGGGACGAGCAACAGCACAAACCAATTTAATACTAGTCAATGCTGTCCCTAAAGTATCAAATATTCCCCCTTCTAACTCATTTTGTTGCTGAAGAAGTCTCACTTCATGCACAGCAATGTAAGAACTTGGTGACTTCTGCTAAAATAGCAATCCTTTTGGCATGCCATTTACTTTGAATTATTCTGCCTAGGGAGTGACTTCTGGATTCCCATGGGACCCTCAAAGCTCTTGTTTTTCTGGACAAACCTGGTCTAGCCTGGGTCAGCTCTGCCTCTCCACTGAAATGGCTGCTTTAGCAGGCCATTAGCCCAGAACTGAGCAGCTTTCATCCAGCCATAGCAAAGTCATATGGTGACGAGCTTGAGTAATAGAGCTACCCCAGCAATACAGCACTGTACATTAGCCAGGATTTGGCTGTCCATAATTATTTCAATCAAAACTAAAACCAATGTCACTTCAAAAGAGTCACCATTTTTCTGCCTTCCAGCCTGAATCATTTTTTTTTCTTCCCCTTTTTTCCCAGTCAGCAGCATGAAGAACTTCTACTCTCCTCAGGAGCAGGTCCTGCAGCTTTTACTTTAAAAAATCTTCTCACCTCCATCAAAGAGATGGAGCAGGTCTTTACCTAAGCCTACTGATGACAGATTTACTAGATCTGGAAGGGTGCAGAATAGGCTGTTAGAATAAAAAAATCAAGCCAGATTTTCTGATCTGATCAGACAGGAGGAAGAAATCTGGGAACCTTAGCTTATTTGTTTGTTTGTTTTCTATTTAGAGTGTTATTTATTTTTTTATTCTCATGAAGCTGAAGGACTAATAGTGAGAATATTAACTGAAGCCAAGTGTAGTGTGAGAGCAGATGCTTTCCAAGCCTTTCCATACAGCCTTGCCAATCCTTTGCAGAGCAGCTCTGGGTTACCACACTTCTCTCAGTTTTTGTGCCTCTTTTCAGCAGCCAGAGCTAGTCAGAAGGAATTGAATGATGGCTTTGTGATTTAAAGGAATAATCAGAAAAAAACTAAGACCAAGATTATTGAGCATATTTTCTTTGGTAACACAGGTGAGAATAAAAATTGATTATGTGTGTGTGACTGGGCTATAAAATGTACAGTGCGAAGACGAAGTAAGGTTAATTTCAAGTTTCAATGATTTTTCAGAACTTCAGAATTCTCTCAGCCCTGAAATGGGACAGTCTTTAAGGAGCAAGGATTTCAAATGACATGGAGTTTATAAGCTAAAACCTATGTTTTGAATTATGCTTGAAGTTGAACTGGTAGCCAGTGCATTTTAAGACCATGCTTTCCTCTTTGCAAAGGACCCCACAAGGCAAATGCATGCTGAATTAGCGCACCCTGAAATAATTCACTATAGCTGTACTAATTACATTCCTGTGCTGTGGGGGGACACAGTATGGGAATGGAATTCCGTAAATTGGGCCCACAATTTCAAAAGGTTGATAAGGAACTTGAATGCATCCAGAGGAGGGCACCAAAGGTGGTGAGGGGGTTGGAAGACATGTCCCGTAAGGAGTGGCTGAGGACACTGGGTTTGTCTGGTTTGGAGAAGGCTGAGAGGCGACCTGATTGCTCTCTACAGCTTCCTGAGGAGGGGACATGGAAAGGGAGTTGCTGATCTCTTCTCCTTGGTATCCAGTGCCAGGACACATGGGATGGTTCAAAGCTGCAAACACATGGGAGGTTTGGACTTCACGTTAGGAAGCATTTCTTTACCGAGAGGGTGGTCAAACACTGGAACAGGCTTCCTAAAGAGGCAGTCAATGCCCCATGCCTGTCAATATTGAAAAGAGATTTGGACAACACCCTTTATAATATGCTTTAACTTTTGGTCAGCCCTCAAGTGGTCAGGCAGTTGGACTTGATGATCATTGTAGGTCCTTTCCAACTGAAATATTCTGTTCTGTTCTGTTCTATTCTATTCTATTCTGTTCTGTTCTCTTCTGTTCTTCTTCCTATCTACTTCTTTCCCTACCAGTACATGCTGAGGAATTTTTTATGACAATTCTTCCCAGTCTGCACTAGCAGAAGGGATTGAATAGGTAATTGTGTCCCATCCTAGGCATTGGCTCTGTCATTTTGTTGGAAGGAAGCATGTACCTTCTGATGGGGGTGAAAGCTGTGGATCATCTGTAGATAACTTGACCATCTGAACAAATTTGCAAAAAGTGTGTGTGAACTGCCATTTTTTTAAAGTCGTCTACGTTAACCCAGCTGGGTTTCCACAGGATGGCGAAAAACCCACATCTCTGACACTCAAGACGCTCAAAGATCAAGCCCTCAGTCTGAAGCAGGAAGTGCTCCTGAACTAAATGGTTGCAAATCTTTTTGATGTAAGCTATATCTGTTCATTTCCCCATGTATTTTTTTTTCCCCTGTACTCATTTTTAGAACTGCCTGAGCTGTTTCCCTTGGCAAAGCATAATAAAACAAAAGAGCCTAAGAACAGTACTCCATCAGAGAGAAGGTCCATCTAGCCAAATACGCTGTCTCCAAAGAGGCCAACAATAAATGTCTAAAGGAGAGCATATGAGCAGTGCAGGTCTACTTCTGTCAGGGTCCTAGGGGTGCTCATAGGCCTCAATGGCTGGGACTGGCCTCCCCTGGGACCCCCACCCATACGGTTTCCTGCCATGGGCCCAGGGGTCATGTCTCAGCTCGGCCTGGGGCCTTCAGTCCCTGCCTGAGCGATGTAGGTGTACCCATCTGACCCTGTCTCCTGGATGGGCCTGTGACCTGCACTGCAGAGAGCTGCTCTCCTGGATGGACCCCCCTCAGACCTAGGTCATAGCTTGTAATGCATAACTATATGCATAACATAGCATAACTCAACCTCTTCTCTTCTCTTCTGATCAGTCAAGCAAAGATGAGACCATTATTTGCCTGAAATGCCAGGGTTTTTTCAGCTCCAAAACCACTTTCAAGGACACAAATCAGAAAGATTACGAGTGGTAACAGAATTTTATTTTATTTTTCTGAATCTGTTTCCAAGCTGATGCTCACAGGCATGTATAGCCAGGAGCAGGCTGATGTATTCTTCAGTTTAGCTTGAAAAAACATCCTTTGCAGTTTGGCAAAGGAAAGTCACATACCTACAGAAAGTAGCAGCAAGAATACAGACCAAGCAGTCCCTGTTTCCTGAAGAGTGAGAATTTGAATAATGAGAATCAGTACCAATCACAGACAAAACAAGTAGAGGTGTGTGGTATCGTGTAGTATTTTCAAAAGTATGACACATATCGATGACACACATACTTTTTGCCTTCAAAAAATTGCTGCGCTGTGGTTCTTGGCCAGTGATGCATGAAAAGTGCTCCTGTGCCTGCTCAGCACTTGTATTGCATGCAGGGAGAGCTGGACAGGAGCAGCTCCTGATGGTGCAGCAAGCCTGGAGCCTTTCTAAGTACAGGCTGTTTTGCACAAGACCACCACCTGGGGAAATGGAGCCAAGGGAAGAGCAGAGCTTGCTCCTACTACAAACTTGCAATGGGAGAGTCAGAGAGAACCAGGGCACAAGTTGTGCCTTGGTAGTGCAAGAGGAACAGGCAATAACCTAGCCAAAATGGACCAGAGTAACCCTGACAAGGGGCTGTGCTCAATGCTACAGAGGAAAAGAAGCAAGCCCCGGGAACCACCCTGGGGGCAAAGAAAGTTTCCTCCCCCTGGATGTGGGGCACGAGGCCCACCTTTATGGAGATGAGGATGAACAGCAGGCACCTAGCCAAAATAGCCCAAAGGAGCCCTAGCAGGGGGCCATGCTAAATGCTGAAGAGGAAGGCAAAAAAAACCCAGGGACTGTTGCCAGCCTGCCCCGGGCACAAAAAAAAGCCTTCCTCCCACTGGCTACAGTGCACAAGAGGCCATCTTCATGGTGCATGAGCAGCAGGCAGTAACCTAGCTAAAATGGACCAGAGGAGGCCTGAGAAGTGGTCATGCTCAGTGCTGTAGAGGAAGGCAAAAAAAACGCCAGGGACCAATGTCAATCTGCCCCAGGGGAAAATTCCTTCCTGATCCCACAGCTGGTGATCTGCTATTCCCTGAGCATGTGAGCAAGACCTGCCTCCTCATCCCACAGGCTGGTCATGGCTCGCAGGAGATGTTAGCACTGCCCGCCCCTTTTCTCCCTCAACCTGGAGCCATCTCAGGGGCTTCCAAGTGTGGCCAAATGCCCCCAGCCTGATCCACCTTGGGGGCAAGAATCCTTCCCGTGCCTGGCAGGACACCAGTGGGTGCTCCAAAGCTCTGGGACCCCTGGCAACATCTGTGCATCCCATTTATTACAGCTGCTGCCCCTGGCTCCTCAGGGGATGATGATAGAGAGCTCTGCGGTGTTCCTCAATCTCCCTTGGTCTTGCTGCTGCTATCCAGCTGAAGAGGCCTGATAGCCTTGGGCATGTCCAGGTGTTGGTGGTTCTTCTCATCTCCAGCAGCCTCATCTAGCCTCTGGTCTTCCTCCCTCTGCCCCCTCCAAGTAATTCCACTGCCTCTTAGATGTCTTCAGGCTGCCCCTGGGCCAGCTCTGTCCCCATGGCAAAGCCAGGCAGGCTGGCAGTGGGACATGGGAGGATGCCCCCCTTATCCTGCCCTGGGGCATTCTGACTGCTGCGTTGCCAGATGGTGGCACTGTGACATGGGGGTGACGAGGCCTCCCCACAGCTCTGCTGCCACAGCCCTGCCCGTCACCTCTCCATCCAGCATCCCTCAGAGGAGGGCTTTTGGGGTGCTGTCCCTGAGGCAGTCCCTGTGCTGAGGAGGCCCAGGGGGCTATCCTTGCCCTTGGTGGCCATGCACTGGGTAGAGCTGCTGTGCATCCCTGTAAATTCATCTGTACATTCAGGCTGTGTATATAAGGGCATTTATACCACAGGCATTCATTTGGTTGTGGGAATGCCAGAGGTGAAAGGAAGGGTTTGTTTTCCTCTGCATGAACTCTGCAGACATGTAGAAAGCACACGGGATTTCCTCACCATTCCTTACCAATGCAGGAAGTGACATTTGCTACTACACTGTTGATGGTGAGGTCTTCCTCTTGGAAAGAATTACTGAATTGGTTTGTGCTCTTGACTGTCTTTTTTCTTGCACTTCAATAGCTCTTTTCCTCCTTTGGCCTTCATCCTTGATAACTTTCTTGAAAGTTACAGTAGTCCTCAGCCTTTCTCTTGTTTCTTCTAGCCATCTTCTTCTATGGGCTGTCCATGCCCCTAATCAGCTGCTTAGTCTTTGTTTGCCTTCATCCTAGATGGAATTTATCTTTCTTGAACATGAAGAATGAGAAATGTACATGAGAAATGAGTGGTACAGGTGAGTTCTCACTAGGGCTTTGCACAATGTTTGCCTTTCCTATCTTGCCTGACATACAAGAATGCATTTGCCTGTATCATATTTGTGGCTCATAGTCACTCTGTGATCTACTCATGCCTCCTGGAACATTTGCCTACTCTGATGTTTCCAAACTGTGGCAGAAACTTATGGCACTCCACCTGATGCTGCGTTACCTACTGTACAGTGCAGTTCTTCACACATGGTTTACTGATGTAGGGCTTCTGTCAGAGTTTCAGCTGCTATGCAGTATGGGGGCCATGGAAACATAACATGAGATACAGCTTTTTCTCATTGATGGATGCCAGAATAATGTGGGCAGTGAATGTATCTTCTGGAGAAGGCAGAAAGCCTACATGTATTGAACAATGGTTTTCTGCAATCTAAATTCAAAATACCTGACCATGAACTTCACTGTTTCATACATTTGATGACATCAAAGTATAAAGTGTGGAGCATGAAAGATGTGTTAATGAGGCTTTCACCCATCAGTAGCCTGCTGGAGTCCAGCTCCATGCAGTCACGACCAGCAGATCCAGCCCTTAAGTCTTATGGAGTCCCTGACATTTCATGTTCATCATGAAACGGTGATGCATTAGAGGTATGATCTGGGGGGGCTGGATATTCTCTGAAGTAAAGGAAAGTGATGAGAGCTGCTGAAATCTGTGAGAATGGCAAGTCAATGCCATGAGTCCAAAGAGAAGAACTTGTACTTAGTAAGCACTAAGAAACTGCTGTTGTCTTTGTCTAGCTAAAATATTAATCTACGCACTTAAAATACAGTTCCTGGGATCAACATTTTACCACTACAAGAGTAATGGAATTTTTAAACTATACAGATGCCCTCAATTAAGTCTGTCTTATGACTGAATAGATATAAAAAACTTAATTTGAAATCTGAAAATGTATAGGAGTGGCACACAAAACTTCTGGGAAATCCAGCATTTCTGAGAAAGCTGCTGCTCTATTCTAAGAATATTCCCTAAAAAACTCACTTTAAGCTTCAACATCCAACCCAGCAGAAGTCTGCTCTGCTTACCAGCCACTTACAACATTCTCTCTAATAATAAATAGCCAGATATTTGCTTTGCTGCTACCTCTAATTTCTGGGAAATTCATCTGTTATTTTCAAAACATAAAACAGCTTTTATAGGAAAAATTAGCAAGGACATTTCAGGTATAAATATTGTCCTACTTTCTTTCATCTGGAAAAAAATACTAAGCCATGAAGCCATATAGCCACTTCTGCGATATTATAAGGTAGTAATTCACCTTAAAAAGATTGCTTATTGAAAGAAAAAAACCTTTCCACCTTATGAAAGTTTGTATGGTAAACAAATTGTGCCTATTTTGCATATTTTTATGTTAGCTCTTTATATAGAGATAGAGGTGTAGCTACAGACAATTTTTACATAGTCTCTTTTTGTGCCACCCAGAAGTTGAGAATTTTAAGAAAAATATTGTCCTTTTTAAAAATAAAAATTTATAATACTACTTTTTTCATGTATTGTGTTTGGCTGAAAAAAAGAGCAGGTGTTGCCAGCTGATGCTTCAACTTTCATTTTTAAATTTAAGCTACAGTAAAGTGTAAAAAAAAAAAAAAACCAACCTGTAAATCTGTTGGATATTGTTGCTCATGAACTATAAGTTGCAAAGATGCCAAAACCATATAAGCTATACAACAGGGATAAAACCTCTGATATGGATTTTCATAAATCTCAGTCTCAAATTATTGATCTATAAATATGCAATACACAGATTGTCTTCATTTTTTTCTTCAGTGAGGCTTTTTCCATGTCAAGCAATCTCATCTAAAAATTTGGCTCAGTCCTTGATTCTTTAAAATTCCACCAGCTCTTATACATTAGCATTTTCATATTTTCTATTTATCACTATGCTTAGAATTGTTGCAGTGTGATAGAATTATTTTTGAAGACATAAATAAGCCTGTTATCCACATGAATAAGGGAGATAATACGGTGAATCTCTCTGAAATGCACAGCCTTAGTGTACAATCAGTGTATTTCTTTCATGTTTATTCCTTTGTCACATATTCATTTGAGAGAGTTCCACAACGTGCTCAGTACATGCCATGAATTGGTTTGCCACAAGTTTATCCTTTCAATACATTTTATGTCACTGGTAAGGCAATCATTGCATTTTGGCAGATTTTTGTGCATTTAATAGCTTCATTCTCTTATCAGATATTCATTTAATTGGATTTCAGACTGGTTTCACATAGGATTTGGATAAATGGAAGCATAGGTTGCAACCTATGTGTTCCTTAGCAGAAACTCATGTAAGTCACTTCAATTGCCATTTAATACACAATTATTGCTGTGCAATTTATCTGCTTTAGTGTTGCCTTTGACAACAGGACCACTTTAGAGTATTAGTGTCCCTGTTACTGGAGTATGCAGACAATAGGCTATAAAGGCACTGGACTACCAACCTCAGCAAACTTAAAACAGGCTAACTGAATCTTAATAAACTTATTAACCATCGGTTGGTCCTCGGGTCTTCTAAGTGAAAGGTGCTTAGCTCTTGGAGTTATAGAGTGTCTCTCTTTGCACGGTCAATTGCATACTTTAACTCGTGTTTTACCAGGAAAATATACACCAGATTCCACCTTCAGTGTCACTCATACAACTCTACTGTCTTCTCTTAATACTTAGGATATGGAGTGGCCTTTTTCTGTTCTCCGTTTGCATGTACCTCCCTCTGCAGAATATCTGTGCAGGGATTTTAAAAACTGAATTTATTTTGTTTGGGTTATTTGCTGCTGGTTTTTATTTATTTTTTAATGAAGATTTTATGAAATTCTTTATTGTACATTTTTCTGCCTGTTGCAATTCCAAGTGCATTTATTATTAAAGTTGAATAACTTACTAATGAAAAAAGGCAAGAATTCAGCTGCAGGGTACTTTGTGTTTGGGATATTCAACTTGCATGGCTATCTTTAGATATAACACATGTTCACAGGCACATGCACACTTACACACAGAGTTGAAGACACAATACCCACTAGACTATATCAGAACATAATTTTAAAATTTGTCATTGCAGAAATAAATGTCTAAATTGCTTTTAATATATCTCTGAGCTTCCCCTGGATACTTTGTAAATCAAGATTTAACCATAAAGTAAGGTGATTTGCCAAAATTAAAGTCCTGTGAAAATGGAGAGCTTTTTCTACTTTGGTGTTACACAAATGTAACTAAGGACACAATTTAACCTCATGTGTCAAAGAAGGATTAGGCCTTCCGTGGTTTTGGTTTTGATTAAAATCATCATTGTTTAGCTGTACAATGTATTTATGAAGAAAAAAACATGAAAGAAAAGAATATATTTTGAACATTAGGAAATCGAGGCAAATAAAAAGGTTAAAGAAAACTATTTCATAAAATGGCATGTAAGCATGTGGAATACGTTACCAAAGACAAGAGAGGTAACTTAGAACATATGTTTATGAATCAGTATGTTCAAAAGAGAACAAGATGAGTTTCTAGACAAAGAGAGAATAGAGTGTGAGGAATGCAGGAAATTAGAGATGGGAAAAAAAAGCAGAAAGGTCAGTTTTATGAGGATTAGTAGCTTTTAAAAGAGCAAGGCTGTGAGCAGGTGGAGTTCCCACCCTGGTCTGAACGGCAAATGCACAGCCGGTTTGTACTTCAAACTCATATCCTTTTCTGGAGGGGTGAAGAGGGTGGGGAGGGTAGTCTTCAGCAATAGTTGAAAATCTAACAGCAAAATATAAATGCCAGGTTGAGAACTTTACTGTTCTGAGAGTTTGCTGTCAGCATTTCTATCCCAGAACATTTTTTCTTCTATTGAATGAGGTTCTTCTGCCCTTACTGTTCGATAAAATTAAGAAGTCACAATCAAAAAGCAGAACTGACTGAATGGTTTCACAGGTAATAAACACCTGGTAACTGAAGACCTTAACTTCCTACTATGCCCTTTCTGCAAGAAAGCCAGAAGTAAGCCAGCCACTTTAGGTGTTCTATTTTCTGTACAATACTTTCAGGCCCCCGTCCTAAAGACCTGCTTTGTACATCCAGTGGAACACCTTTATGGCATTTGAGGGCACATCATGCCTTGGGATCATCTCAGCATTACTCTCAGGGGAGAGACAGAAAGTTATGTCAGAAGAAAGTCATAAATCCAAACCTGACCTAAAAGACACTCCAGAATACCCAAAAGATGTTCTGTTCACCCAGATCACCTGATTAAGTTTTGCCACTCAGAACTCATTTCTAGATAGGCCTCCCCAGGAACACCTTACGCACCCCTGGCAGACCAGTCTGCTTCCCAGAAGCTTCAGGTTCTCTGTTTATCCTCAAGAAGGAATTGTTTTTTATGGGTGAACATGATGTTAGCAAGCACTATATGTAGGAAAAGCGACTGAGTGTTCCCCTGCATTCAGGCTGTGCATCTGCATTCTTTTACCCCCTTCTTTGGAAGTTCTATATGCTTTAATATTTTTCCACAATAAAGCCCTTGTTTTTCTCTCTGATTTATTGTCAAGTCAAAATGCAATAAATGGGTCTGGTTGTATTGCTGGCAACTTCATATCCATATATTTCTTTGCTGGCATACATCCTAGATCAGTTTTGACCAGTTCAAAATTTCTGGCATTTCTTTAAGAAAGAAAACTCATGTTTAAGTAAGGTTTTTTAATAACCCAAATGTTCTACCTTTTTATTCGCTTCAAATCTTGTACAAAAAAAGACATTTTTCCCATGGAATTGACTCAAAATAAAGATTTCAAATTTCCCTGTGAAAAAAAGCAGGAAGTCTCCAGAAAGCAAATTCATGGTGGGCAGGTATATAATCAGGAAAATCTCTGAATGAGTGAAGTTCACACTATGTGTTCACTATCGCTTATTCAGGCAGCAATGCAATATGGCATGTGAACCTGGACATGGATTGACAGAAACACCAAAATACCATGCAAGGCGTGCAGAGGATCACCAGGAAATTCTGCACTGTTGAGGAGTGACGCTGTTGAAAGGCATTGCCCTGTCTGTTCCTACACCAGGCTTTGCCTCTCTCAACATCAACTCTAATCACAGCAGAGAGGTTTCTCTGCAGATGGGGGAGGCCACACTCCCTCCCTCCATCCTTCCACCACCCCACTTGCTGTTTGCCCCCCTTCATTCACCTGGACTGTATTAAGCCTCATAATAATGTCCTTGTACCTGTTGGTGGCATCCGGGGGAATCCTACCCAATAACCTTACCTACAGTGTTTGCTGCCCTCTCTTCGTTGTAAATCATATTTGATAGAGTAGCATTTCCTTTACCCCTCCATTTTGTTGCAGGAGGTGGGATGCTGTAGGAGTGGATGCTTTTGTTCAGTGGTGGTTTCCTGTGCTGTTAAGTGGCAGCAGATGGTCGCCCCGCAGTGAGATGAGCCCTGGCCATGGTCCTACTGGCAGGGGCAAGAGCGCTCAGCTGTCCCTTGCATCCAAACTGGTTTTGTCAGGAAAAGCTGGAGAACAAGATAAAGAATCAGATTTCACTAAAGTGGCTCTCCCATCCCCCCACAGCATCTGTCAGGGCCTGCTGGCTAAAGCACCACCACCCTAGGAGAGCTCCAGATACCCAGGGAGAGGGTGTGCTGGGCCATGCGATGCTTACTCCCGCTCTGAACAATATGGTTTTTGCCTTATGCTGCATTACTATGGATGCACAGTTTCCATGAAAGGGTTTTATTTTTTCATGGCCACCTGTCCTTTGCAGGTCTCCCTTTGCTGTCCATGAAGTCAGATTTCAGAGCTGTGAATGTCTGTTATCATTTCGTTTCTGACTTTCTGCAATTTACATTTTTCTTTCTCCTACTCTCATGTTAGATTTATTCCATACTGAAGTTTCTCTTACATTGTAACCATGGTTGAGTTCAAGTTTGCTCTCTGCTTCTCTTCTGAGTACATATTTTTATTCCCTGGCTTGTGTCCATTTTTACATAGTACTCTATGTTAAAAGTTTTCTTATCCTTGCTCCACATTCAGTTCCTAGGACCTTCCTTCCACTGGCAGTCATTTTCCTGATAACATTAGATCTAGAGCTCACCATCTGAGTCTGTGAGCTCAGCTCTTTCTGCTACACAATGCACTCCAGCAATACATTGTGCAACACGAAACACAATTTCCGTGACATTCTCCCAAGACATGCTGCTGCTTCTTTCTTTGGCTTATAAAGTAAAGCCCAAGCAGGTTTATCTACCAGAAATATCAGAAAATCGATCACTACTATATCATTATTGCAAAGTGATCAGTCAGAGTGACAGATGGCTAATTGGCAAGTACGAGTGGTGCCTCCAACTGTTCGCTGGAAGAGTCTTGTTAGTAACCCCCCTCCAACATCAGAAAGCTTGGATCACCGAGGTGGGAGTGACTGCAAGTTTAGATGGGGCACACAATAAATTAAAACACAGCATTTCATGTTTTTCTTTGCTATGGTTCGGTTATTAATATTTCAAGCTAAACAACTCCTTTTAGAGATGAGTGGTCAATGAAGTTGCCTGGCATCAGCTCTCTCCTTCCACCAAGTAAGCCCACATGCCATCCATCTATGCCACAAACAACTTCACCCTCACCCAACCCAGCATGTGCACTGGGAACTTGGGTAAGCCAACACACCCCTGTTGCAAATTGAGACCTGACATTTTTGATGACAGCTTTTAACACAGCTCTTTGAATTTCATTTCCTGAGAAGGTTTCAGCCAGTGAAGCTGAGTTATTAGTGCAAAACATATGCAAAAATGAGGCAAGCCTAGCAGATGTAATCACTTCTCAGAACATGAGTGAACTTTGGTGGAAAACTGTTTTCCATTTTTCCCATTATGCTTGACAGTTTGTGCCTGGGAAACCAGTATTTGCTTCTGAACGTGGACAGGCAAAAGTTCAGGTCAAAATAATGATGGGAAGAGGCTTTGCCTACCTCTCAAATTGAATTTGTTATTTTTTGCAAAGCTTTTATTCTTTTCTTGTTTATTTGGAAGTTATGTTCATTTCATTGGGAAGTTATTTGCACATCCCTGTTTTCTGGAGCAGAAATACTGAGATAAACCAAAAAAGGTTGGTTTTCAATATTTCTGTCCAAGTTCAATCCATTAAACTTGAAAGTAAAAGCATGTTCTTGTGATACTTCAAGCACCATTTCTACCTGATCTTATTATGCAGCTTTTCTCTGTTGGAAGGGATGGCTGGTCTTGGAACTGGGCTGTTAAAGTTTCTTTCAAAGCTGTGTCTTGACTAATTAATCTATACAGCCTAAAGAAGGAAAAAAATGGCACAGTAACATTTTTGTCTATGAAAATATTTGTTCCTGGGCAAATGCTGTGCTAGAATTATTGCATCTTCTCCCAAGTGCTGTTCTGATTTAAAGAGGAAAGAGTAACATAAATCTAGAGGAACTTGTTGGTCTGCACTGTAATTACTTTACATTTACATAAGGTTACTGAGAACAGAAGTTGGCCCATTCTCTTCACTCACTTGTTCTTTCCAGCTGCACCAGTGTTGCCTTTTTATTGGTTTCCAATGGCATATATAGAAAAACAGCTGAAATCTTTCAGTAAAGTTTCAGAGTTACAAACAATATGCCATTGATGATCTGACAGACAGGGTTGCTCTAATCACAGATGATCAGTATCTGCTCCCTTCTCACTGATGCAGATACTTACATTTGACAGCAAAAATAATGCTATTTTATAGAAAGTAGGAGAAATACATATAACAATAAATATAATAAATAATATACCTATACAGGTGATTTGCTCTTGAAAACTGAGAACATTTATTTTGCACATACTTACTGCAAAATATCAATTTCTTTTTGCAATCAAACCCAAAGAACAAAGAGTCATGTAGGAGGTGGTTGAGGACAAGGCTGTATACTTGTAAGTCTGTTTTAGCTGATCAGCAGCCTCTGACTCCACAGCATCCACAGTGTCTGATTCTTTTTTTTTATTATTTTTTTGGGGGGGAAAAAATCACCAACAATTTATTTCCTTTTTTAACTTAGCAGAAAATATTTCAAAGGCCAGTCTTTGTCAAGCTGAAATAAAGGGCACAGATACATCACAGAGAGACAAAGGTGGTGGCGGGATCTCATCCTCATAAAATTTTCACTGAAAGACCAGTTCAAAGTCACCAAGAGGGAAATAAACTTGGAATGTTATGATCAGGTAACACAGTCAAAACCTCAATGAACAAAAAAACAACCCTCTTCCCATTCTCCTCCTTCAGCTGCTTATTTCAGTTTCCAGTCAATTCTGATTTAAGAAGTTGTTTCTCAAGAAGTCAGTTATTAGACTGAATCACATTGTTTTGCTATAAGCCTACACTTCAGGGCCATCCAGCAATTGCAGTGTCGACCACCTGAAGAGGTCAGCTCCAAACACCAGAGTCAAGGTGTGGTGGGTTGACCCTGGCTGGGCGCCAGGTGCCCAGTAAAGCCATTCTATCACTCCTCCTCCTCAGCTGGACAGGGGAGAGAAAATATAACAAAGGGCTCGCAGGTCGAGATAAGGACAGGGAGAGATCACTTAACCAATTACTGTCACAGGCAAAACAGACTCAACCTGGGGAAAATTAACTTAATTTATTGCCAATCAACCAGAGTAGGGTAATGAGAAATAAAACCAAACCTTAGAACACATTCTCTCCACCCCTCCCTTCTTCATGGGCACAGCTTCACTCACAGATTCTCTACCTACCCCCTCCACTGGCACAGGGGGATGGGGAATGGGGGTTACGATCAGTTCATCACACAATGTTTCTGCCGCTTCATCCTCCTCAGGGGCAGGACTCATCACACTCTTCCCCTGCTCCAGCATGGGGTCCCTCCCACAGCAGACAGTCCTCCACAGACTTCTCCAACATTGGTCCTTCCCACGGGCTGCAGTTCTTCACGAACTGCTCTAGTGTGGGAACCTTCCACGGTGTGCAGCCCTTCAGGAGCAAACTGCTCCAGCGTGGGTCCCCCACGGGGTCACAAGTCCTGCCAGAAAACGTGCTCCGTGGGCTCCTCTCTCCACAGATCTGCTGGTCCTGCCAGGAGCCTGCTCCAGTGCAGGCTTCTGACGGGGTCACAGCCTTCTTCGGGCACCCACCTGCTCCAGCCTGGGGTCCTCCATGCGCTGCAGGTGGATATCTGCTCCACCATGGACCTCCATGCAGGGGGACAGTCTGCCTCACCATGGTCTTCCCCAGGGGGTGCAGGGGGAATCTCTGCTCTGGTGCCTGGAGCACCTCCTCCCCCTCCTTCTTCACTGACCTTGGTGTCTGCAGGGTTGTTTCTCTTACATGTTCTCACGCCTCTCTCCGGCTGCCATTTCTGTCTCCCCACAACTTTTTTCCCTTCTTAAATATGTTATCACAGAGGCACTACGACTATCGCTGATTGGCTCGGCCTTGGCCAGCGGCAGGTCTGTCTTAGAGCCGGCTGGTATTGGTTCTGTCAGACATAGGGGAAGCTTCTAGCAGCTTCTCAGCTTCTCATCAGAAGCCACCCCTGTAAACCACCTCCCCACTACCAAAATGTTGCCACACAAACCCAATACACAAGGTTACACCAAGCAATGACTGAGGTAGCTTAAATTTGGTGGAACTCAGGAGCAATTTTAATTTAAGCTCAGGGTCATCTATACTGGACTAGCCACCGTCAGCTCTGAAGATTAAACATGTACCATGAAAATGTTTAGGTTAAGGCTGGATAGGGACAGAGGAAAGGGAACCTTGGAATCAGAAAGATGGAAATAGTATTCCTCGTCCTGCAAATATTTTTAGATACCACTTTTTAGCAGTTCACAACATTTTCTCAGAGCTAGAAAATTTTCTTGAGGAAAAAAGTAAAGGAAGAGAGAACTTTTTTCCCTCAAAGCCAAAATTACCCGTAGAGAGGTAAGATTCAAAAGAGGACTCAGTAAAGATTGTGTTATCCTGGGCCCCAAAAGAAAGAAGCACATTCTACCATAAAAGGGGAAGCAGGAAAATCACTGTCGAACATTCTTTCAAAAGGCCCTTCAAAGGTTTTATAGACAGATAGATAGATAGGCCTTTCTATATTCTCTAGCCAGATTCAGATCTGTGTTTGTTACAGTATATAGATGCACCTTAACTCAGAAAAACTATTTGAGGTTATGTACTTTGAACAAAAAAAGACACCAGTGAACCCTAGATAGCAAATTAGTCATTTTAGCTGTATTCACTGGCTCATCAGCAGTGTGCAAACCAAAAAATGTGACTTGGGAGAACCAATACTTCTCCACCCCAAGGTAAATACACTGTGGTAATTACAGCTCCAGTTTCCCACCAACCATAAGCTTTCTTAGATTAATTGGTTCAGTGCAGTAAAGATTGCTGACTGTGATGTTTAACAAGGGTGTGGAGACACTCGAACGCCTTGAGCAGTATGCAACTTCCTCATCACTCAGAGTATTGTAATAGTAGAAACCTTCCTGCTGCCGCATTTTGCAGACAGTTCTTCCACATCTATGTGGGAGAATGTTCTCATCAGCAATGGGGAAACCCAGCTGTCCCATCCATTTATGTCAATTAGTCGATCAGCAATAACTTCTTTTCTCAGCACACCCCTCTCTTCCCTTCAGTGTGCTTCTGGGAAGGTTGTCCCATCCCATGACACAATGGAAGCTGTGAATAATGCTAACATTCAACATGACTGTGGCTTACATGATTGTGGTCTAGATGAGGTTCTGATAAACTCTCGATGAAATGCCCTATTGTACTGTCAAATTGTTGTGGTATGTCCACATTATTTCTGTTCTAGGACGTCTGTATTAAAACCTGCAGTGAGTGTCTGACAACCTTCAGTCTTTCCTTTAGAGTGCTGCTGAATTAATTTCAAGTACAGTCATTGTTGTATGGTAGGAAAGCACATCTCTTTAATCAATATAAAGATTGAACTGTTTTACTCAGCAGTCTGTCTTTTGCATTTGGGCAGAAAAATGTGGACATGCTCCTCCTAAACAATACCTACGCATGCCATGCTGGGGTGCTGACAGATGGACATTCTGTATTTACCAACTCCCCCCTGTGGTTTCTTTGCTGTTGGATGTGACATTCTTCAGATGTCTGTTTTATGAATGTCAAAGACCACATGGCTATTTTGCAAAGAGTGGAATTGTTAAAACAAAATCTTGGCCTGAGTCCCTATTTTAGTTTTATTTCCTAAGTTCTGTTACTGAGACCAGAGCAGGTCTTTCCAAAAATGAACATTCCCTGTCAATGTGACACCTTTTAATTCCAATAATGAATAAACCTGGTAGTTTGCTCTGTTCTATACTTAATGTTTTCACCTGATCTAGTTTCTAAGCAGCACTGCCACAACAGGAGCAGTATAGGATTTTACTTGATTTATCAAACTAATGAGTTAGTTTTATTGTAAGTGATTAAATGTGTTTTACTTTTTAAAGCACAGGAACTGAAAAGAAATGCATTGTTACAATCTGAAAATAACTAGAAAGATAAGTTCATTAACTTGCCTACACTTGTGCATCATAAAAACCTTGTTAAAAATTACTCCCTAGCCTGCTGTATTAGCTTCTTTATGAGGTAATTTCTCCATACAGTAATAAGATTTTTCTTTTACTCTCCAGTGCATATTAAACCCACTAATCTTCTTTTATAAACTATAGTTTCAGCTACTTTCTCAATTTACTCACTTTAAAGATATTCTCCTATTAATATTAAAGGTAGCAAATGCAGATACGAACTTTGCAAAACAGTCTTTCAGATTTATGGCACAATCTTATAACTGCATTGCAATAGCACAAAAGGGACAAAGAAGTAACTGTCAAGTATGTCTCATGACAGACCAAACAGTGTTTGTCCCCACAGAATTATTTTCCCATCACATTTATTATGCGAATGAGCTATGGGCGTGTTTTCCCCTTTCTGAACATAAATACAAAGTCTGAATATTCAGTTCACTGAGGTCTATATAATTTGCATGGATGCAGGGGATTAAGGACCTGTTTCACCAGTGTGTTGCTGCAGCTTTACACCAGTATCCATGCCACCAATTTCAAATGAATACAGTCAGAGCAGTGCCAGGGAGGAACAGGTTCTAGGTCACCAATTCTGGTTCCATTAAAGCAGTGGCAAAATTTCCCTTGAGCCACAGTGAAGTAGTACAATTGATTGAGCATAGGCTTGAGCAGGGAAAATACAAATGAGCTATAGATTAACCTTTGCTTTGTTTCAGCTATGAAATAAGACAAATTCAAAATTCCAATAAATAATCTCTGCACAGAATACTGATAATTTGTTATTGTCCTGCTTATTATTATCATTTTTATTACCATTTGAAGTGTGACCATCTCTTGTCATGGCTCAAGAAGCCCTGGGGTTAGAAGCTGTGCAATATTTGAACAAGTAGTCAATCCTTGCCCTACAGTACTTAAGATCATATTTAAATTCAATACTATATTTTGCAAAATGCAAGAGCCAGTTTATCAAATACTTCTTTTTCTTCTTTTTAACGTCATCCAGTCTACTTTGGCTTTCTAACTAGAAGCTCCAGAGACATCAGTATAATTTCTAGGTAAGACGGGGTTAGGTAGAATACAGGGTATGCTGGGCAGGTATCTGCACATCTGACACTGTAGGAATAACCTGCAAGCATAGGTTTTTAATACAGGCATAATTCTAGTTATTAAAAGACACCAAACCATTATACCATATGCAATTATACTTAGCAAAATATGTGACTATGCCGAAGCTCTCACAGGAAAGACTAAGAAACATTTTTCCTTCACTAAGGCTGCATCCCTCAGAGTGCTCCTCAACACCAGGGAACTCAACAGCCCAGTGCTCGTTCAGAGCATTTGGCATGCTCCTGCAGCAAGGAGCCATCCCGTGAGTTGTTGGGCTTATCCACTATCCAGTGAGTCAGTTTAAGTGGCGACAAAGTGGGAGGGAAACCTGTAGCCCTTTATTTTTCTCTGCAGATTGGTGCTGTCAGCATTGCATGCATTTACAGATAGATAAAAAGGCTCTTACTGACTTCTGTGGAGAAGCTGGTGGAAAACCAAGGGATATCCAGTTTAGTGCACTCATTACTAGGAAGAAGATACAGGTACTGTTGGTCCAACACAAATACACAAATCTGGGTTGCCATAATTTCTGAGGTGAGAAGACATATACTTTTGGCTAATCAGACTTATATTTCTTCATAGTGTCACATTATTCCTGTAAATCTGAAGTCAAGACATCACAGAAATGCAGATCTCTAATATGCATCAAATATATGCTTTTGATTCATTTAAATCAACATACCACCAAAGTCAGTGTAATCACTGCTATGAGTCAGAGATGACTGAAGAGTTAAGGTATAATAGGACAAGAGTAGGAGTAAAGTCTCATGTTAGTGTAATGTTTGTATAACATCTCTAGCTTTTTGGAAGGGAAGAATAGCTCTGTGAAGTTCTGCCCTTTCCCAAAAACACTTCCATGGATAATCTTACATATTGAAAAAGTCACTGGACTAATCTACAACATATTTGCTCAAAGTTCTCCTCTGGCAGAATTCACACAAATTACATCATCACAACAGAGCTACTCTGAAAACAGAAGTGTATTTACTATTTTAGAGGCATTATTATAAGTCTACTGATCACTTTTGGAGAAATTTTTATTGCAATGTTTTATTTCTATCCCTTAGATTTTAAACATGCACCCTAGTAATTTGTTCATGCATTCAGTGTTGACTTGTTATAGAAAAACACACATGCAATCAGACTGGTGCAATTTGATACCTTACAGCTGAAAAATTGAAAAAAAAAGTGACTTGTTGAAAACCATTGTTTAAAGATGTTCCCAGGAAAGGGGGGCAGGGAGAGACTAACATAAGCTTATGAAATGAACATTCAAGTCTTTGCAAGAAAACAGAGCACATGGATTCATTTGATATTTTCTGGAAAAATATTGCCTACATTTAATTTCCAGTATTGTGTCATTTTTGATTACACACAACCAGATATTGGCACATTCCTTGTTTCCAGGAATTGTGCTTTATGAGGGGATGCAAGTTCCAAAAACCTTATGAACTTTTTTCATAACACTTGTTATGTCCACACTCCAGTAAAAATGCACAAATTCTAAAGCACCTTTAGTTTTAGAAGTTATTGGATATCTTCTGATTATTCATACGATTTGATATTAATAAAAATGAGTTATCTAGAACTGGGAAATACATTCGGTCCAGAAAAAAAAAAAAAGTCTGATTTGTTGTTTTTTCTAACACTTCTCAGAATATCATTTTGCAATACTTCTTGAGTGACAAAAGCAGTATTATCCTTTAGCAATGGCTGTACTGTCTTGCAAATGTCTGGAAGGAAAAACATGCATAATTAAAATTTTCTGATTCAGGAGAGTAAATACATCCATTTTTTTAAATCTGTGAAGACACAGTAAGAATGAATTCAATAAATTTGACTCTCCAAAACTAAACATATTTAGGAAGAATTCTCTCAACTAATCAGTACATTTAGTCATGAAAAATGCTATTTTATGGTGCTGGAGGGAAGGCAATAGTGGCAGGGACAGAAGCACACAGTGATATGCACAAGAAATGTCTCATTTTCAGATGTGTTTGGTCAAGACTGGCAATAGCATTCCTTAAGGACGATTTTGCCACAGTACCAATTTCCAAGTGCTTAGGTGAATTATGAACCTTATTCTTGCCTACTTTGGGGGAAAAAAAAGCCCTGAATTAGTACCAAATCTAAAACTTGGTGCAGTTTCGCACAGCAGCACTGTTTAAAAAAGGAAGAGACTCATGCTGCTTCAGAGAGCTTTCACTTGCACCTTTTCCATTCCACACAAAGAGCTGAAGCAGTTCTTGATGTAAGTAATATACGGCTAATTTGCTATATTTATGTCACACTGATATGATACTGACAGTATTCACACAATGGAGCCATTATCCATTAAGACATATGTCTTCCTGGTGTCTGGGTATGTGCAAGGGTCAGAGGAGAACCTGGGCTTTTACAGACAGTTTCAGAAAATCAGCATCATAGGAAAATGGAGAGGTATAATAGGCAGAATTCTCTCTGCCCACTCAGAGGTCATGAGCATGATTTCCAGACATTTAGCCTCATTTACACACAAAGATAATGCAAGGTGCAAAGGCTTGGTTTTATTTCCATGCATGGGAGAATCTTTAATGTTTACTGATTCAGGCAAGATTGAAGGAGCTTGGCTTTGGCCCCTTCCACTGAAACAGATATTAAGTCATGGTCAAGGCTGTATTCCTACCAGTGACATGGACCCAAACCAACAGTCAGGCACAAGACAAGGACCGAAGATCAGGCACAGGGATGCATATAACACATAGTGGGCACAGAAACACCACAACCGAATGATAACCCTTGTCAAGAAGAGATGTGTTGCATAGCAGAGTTTAAATTGCTGTCCTTCCCACTAAACCCTTTGTTTCCATATTCAAATCTGTTCTTCTCAACTCAGACACAGAGAACTCAAACAGTAATCTACCAGACTTAACACCATGTTTCAGTGACCTGTAAGAAGTTAGCTAAGTTATAGTAATGTGTGATGAGCCTTCTTGACCTAAAGTACAGATGTTACTCCCTCATACATTTTATGTCCTATATGGACATCTTTTTAAGGGACCAAACAGTTCCCAACAGAATATTTGTACCAAACCTTTTAAGGTTCATTCACATTTATTTTCTTTTATATTTTTTTCACCCTTCAAGGTCATTTCACAAAAGAGATCAAAAGGAAGCTTTTTCATTCCTCCTCTGCAGGTGGCCAGCAGCAGATTAACTACTAACAGAGACTTCAATATATAAATCTGAATGACTTGTTTTACACAGCAGTGCAATGTTACTGTCATATATTGTGTTTGCATACATTAAATTGTATTAAAAACTGTCTCCCCTAATTTCCTTCCCAAAATGACTCCTCATAATTCTTTCCCCCATATAGTTGCTTGGAAGAAATCTTCTGTTTTGATGTTTATACAAATGTACCTTCAAGCTGAATAATTAACTCATTTTACCCAAGAAACAGAATCTGTGCTAATACGGTCCTGTAAGAACACAATGTGCATCCAGAGTTGGCTACCTTTGTCAGGCAGGAGTTAGTCCTTGTAATCTTGTTTCTTCAGTACTCTTCCCAAGTCAAAATTGAGCCTGAAGTTGTAATAAGACATATTCAAACATGCTTTCCATGAGTTCTAGAAGCAGGACTGTTCAAAACAAACAAAATGTTATTCAACTGTCAAACAAAAATGTAACTCTCAAACAAAAAATGCTGCATTCACAGTTTAGTGGAAAATTCAGAAGGCTTCTTTAATATATTTTTTTATTCTGTTATCTGCTATTCAAAAAATTATTTTAAAGAACCATTTTTTCTAATTGGGCCACAGTTTAAATAACATTAGCAGCTCCTGTCAGGGCTGAACACCATTGACTACTGTGCCCTTCAGCAGGTAAAACTGTGAATCTTCTTAGTTGTGTTGCCCTATTTCTTTCAAGGTAGGGACTGGTGAAATAGTGAGGGCTCCTCTTGTAAAAAAAAAAAAATAAAAGAATGTCTGAGAAGGATTCTGTGAAGAAATCAGCTGCTTCTGTAGCCATTTGGCTTCCAAGCTGTAAAAATAGGATGTTCGCTTCCTGAC